>ML814317.1:87955-99994 GCA_009831015.1 Picea engelmannii | reverse complement strand
ATAAAATATTATTTTATATAATAAAATTTCCATCCATTCATCATAAGAAAGCATATTCACTTAAATGTTTTTATCCACTATTTAGATGATATGTTTGTGTATAAAGTTTTGCTCAAAATTTGAATACATTAATTTTAAATGTTTATTGTAACCTATATGAAAACCAATGAAATTGTAAGCTATCTTTATATTCATTCAAAATTATGTTTTATATTATAAAGATTTTTTCAATCTCATGAAATAATATATTTGTATAAAAATAATATTTATTTCAAATTATGTTTTATATTTTAAAGATATTTTCGATTTTATGAAATAATATATTTGTATAAAAGTATAGTGGGATTTAAATTCATTTAAGGGAGAATATCAATTTTTTTCTTAATCACTTAAGATATACCCATGGATCTAATGGTTAAGAACATTTGTTTCATCCTTGGAGGTCACAGGTCCAAATCTAAAGAGGGGTACTAATCTGAAAAAGATCTTTTATACGACTATGGCTGAGTTATTAAGCATGTTTTGATTAACCAATTAAGAAGCTTTAAGAAAGAGGAAGAAGTTATAGAAGAAATATAGCAACCATATGAACATGTACAGAACTGAAATGAAGCATAAAACAACAGCAAATCATAACACCAATGTGATAACAGAGTTCGACAATCTCGCCTACGTCTCCGGGCCTTTGTCTCAGTGGGTGAGACTTTCTTATTTCTATTCAAATCTCAATAAGTACATCACATCAGTGCCAAAAGGTTACAAAACTGATCTAGTCTTGTTCTACCAGATCTCAAGAACCCAATAGAAGAAACGACACTCAAATCGGATGACCGGAGCTCCCATAAATGGCCTGCAAAGGCGCACTCCTCAATAGCTTCCCTGCATAAAAATGGCTTTGGCTTGGCAAATGTTCAGCATAAACATGCTTTGAATCCCCTTCCCTTGGACTCAAGAAGGATTGGTTTATATAGATATGAAGTTGGTAACCATCTCCCAACTTCCCCTTAGGATCTGGCCTCAAAAAGGGCCCAATATCCCCCAATATTAGTCAAAATCTCCAAAAACGGGCCTAAAAATCACTGAAAAATCATATTCTATGGTTAAAAAAACCACTTTTGCAAAATATTTGGGCATAATCCCCCAGGCCTGGGCACACGCACCTTATACATGATCATATGGCTTAAAATGGCCAAGCACCAGCCCCCTAGGGGCTACACGTTGGCCCTTACCTCGTTGGCTCCTGGATTCACGGGCGTGTTAATAGAACCTAGGCCCGATCTGAGCTCTAACTCCAAATAGTCATGCCAATCCGCTTTCAATCCGGTCATATGGAGTGGCAACTGAAAGCCCAAAATCGAGGCTAGTCCTTAGCATTTGTCCTAACAACCAATACACCCGGTCACATAATATACCACCGAAACCGGGGGCTGACGGCGTATCCATATCTGCGTGCCAAAATGGATAACAAGGCAGGGTCATGTGTGCAGGGTCATGTGTGTCGAGGGATGGGGCTAGGCCCCAGCCCTTTTCCGCCTGAAATACCACATTGTTCAAACATAAATACATATTTCTCCCTTTGTATAACAAGAACCAATGACAGGTGGGTTGGTAGACCTGACTCCTGCCAAGTCACTATGTCATACGCAAGGTCCCGAGCTCAATTCCCAAGCGCTCCAATAATTTTGCAATGAACTTTAAGCTAATCCTTGAGTGTCACGTGGAAGCCCCTGTCTAGGCCATGTGGCACCGCCTCATTCGTCAATTATTGATTCCATGTGTCAATCACCGAATGGTCCATCTATCAACTTCGTACCCTGCCCCGTGTCAACGTACGAACGAGCCATGTTTCTCCATACAGACATTCCACGTGTCACCCTTGTAGTGGTGACATGTGTCACTTCCCTATTGGTCCATTTGTACCTACCACGTCATCAGTCCGTACACCCAATCATCTTGCCACATCAGTTGTACAGACCCTGCCACGTCTACGCCAACTATGCTACCATGTCAGTTGTACGACCATACGGCTTATACAGTCATCTGCCACGTGGCATTGTACAAATTGTACAGTCGGTATTTTTTTGCTTGTTTGGCAAAATGAGCAAATCGTCATAACTTGAGCATATGACGTTTGTTTGAGCCCGTTCAAGTTTCGTTGGGTTTGTATCGATGAGGTCTATGCACACATTCGTTTTGAAGCCATTTTGAGAACTCTGATTTTTAGGCCTTTCTGAGCCCCATCAAGCTCCTGGATCTGATTTTGGATCACACCTCCCCACTAAAGGAACTTTTGGTCCCCAAAAGGTTATTGACCAGTCAACAAGCTCAGGATAGGCCACCCAGCTTGTCCTCTGTCTCTGAACTTTGTCCTGTGCACATGTCTTATCAAGATCAACTGTAACACAATCATGACAACTGACATCATATTGTTAGCCATTTGAACCCTGTCACATCTTACTGAAGCCACTATCATCCATGTAGACAACAATATTAATGATAGCATCAAAAACATGACTGCAAATGAGCTGATATGCTTGTAATATTTGCATGATATAAGCTTATCTTGAAGCAAACTGTGATTGTTTTTTTATTCTACAATCATCTCTTGTTCTTGCTTAAGATAGATTACTTGATTTCAAACAATTATTGGTTTGTTTTTTGCTTGAACTTCCTTCTTTAATTGTTCCATAGTTTGAAGAGTTTTATTTTCCTTTACATGATAAGCATGAACCACATAATCTTGCCATGCTTTGGTTAATTGATATTGATTCTTTGTGAATATTTCTTTACGATCATATAAGTATGGATTGCCTAAGACCATTCCACATTCACTTAATGGCACTACATCACATGTTACCTCGTCCACATACTTAGATGAAATAGAAAATTTTAATTTGCACTTCTTGGTTATGTGCATTTGATGATTGTTGTTTATCCATTTAAGTGTGTAAGGCTTATGATGTATTTGTGTTTTTAATCCCAATTGCTTAACCAATTCTTTTGAAATTAGATTAGATTGAGATCCACTATCTATCAATGTGTCAACCTTAGTGTGTCATATGATGACCCTGATGTGAACAAGTTATTTATACAATCAATTCCTTCACCAATTCTACCTGTCATACCAACCAATGAGACCTTTGATTCATCACCTGAATTTGATCCCAAGTATGTGGGTCGAGTTGTCGTTGCAACTGTTTGCCTCCCCTTCTTTTCCTTGAACCACTTTGGTCTCTTCTCGGGATGCAATTTCCAACAACGGTCATCTTCATGCCCCTCTTTCTTGCAATGCTTGCAAGAGGGCCTCTCTTCCTTTCTTGTCACTGCATTTGAATTCTTTACATGTCATTTCCTCTTGTCCTCTTTCCTTGAGGATGATTCCCCTGATACACCAACACATGTTTTCCCTGCTTCAATGTATATCGCTTGAACAGAAACCTCATCAAGATTAGTTGGTCCAAACATGAATACAGTGTTTCTAATATGTGCAGGTAAACCTCCTATATACTTCATAAGAGTTTCTTGGGTATGTAAAGGAATATATAACATCAATGTCATTTTACGGAAGCCATATGTATACTATTGCATTGTTTGTCATTTTCTTAGTTTTAAAGCTTGAAATTCAATTAATGCTTTCTTTTTATAACTCAAAGGATAGAATTGCTTCCTAAGTGCAAAAATGAAACTTTTCCATGATGGAAATACATTACCCACTTGTTGCATTCCGTTTTACAACTTTCTTTGCCACTAGATGAGAGTTGTGCCTGCAAGTCTCAATGATGCCAACTTGATTTTTGTGGCCTCATCCTTGATCTATTGCACACTGCAATAGACCTCCATCTATTTGACCCAATTGTCAAGTCTCTCTGCATTTACTTCACCATCATACATGGGTAATTTGAGTTTAACATCAAGTTTTAATAATGGCATTTCATTCTTATGTTTATGAACATGTTTCTTTGCATTAGAATTGGAACTTCAACTTGAAGAAGAAGGAGAAGAAGGAGGTGATTATGGAGGTGAAAGAGGAATTTGAGGAGGATCCTCTCCTTCTTCACTTTTTCCCTTTGAAGATTCACCCAGATTTGGTCTTTTTCGTTCCAAGTAATCCTTGTACAAAACCTTCATCATCTCTGACATGGCGAAGAAAGTTTTTCGAAACTCTCTCTCATCCTGAGAAAGTCCCTCTTCTGGTGTCATCTTCTCACTCTGAGAAGTTATCTTTCTCGATCCAATCAATGGATTCTTTTCCACAAGATCGCCTTCACCACGAAGTATATTTTTCCTGGTTAATATGCAAAACTCAAATCCAAACGTCAACTAGCTCTGATACCTCTTGATCTGAAAAAGATATTTTACATGACTATGGTTGAGTTATTAAGAATGTTTTGATTAACCAATTAGGAAGATTTAAGAAAGAGGAAGAAGTTGTAGAAGAAATATAGCATCCATATGAACATGTACAGAACTGAAATGAAGCATAAAACAATAGCAAACCATAACACCAATGTGATAACGAAGTTCGCCAATCTCGCCTACGTCTACGGGCCTTTGTCTCGGTGGGTGAGGCTTTCTTATTTATGTTCAAAGCTAAATAAGTACATCTCAGCAGTGCGAAAAGGTTACAAAATTGATCTAGTCTTGTTCTACCAAATCTCAAGAACCCAATAGAAGAAACGACACTCAAATCGGATGACCAGAGCTCCTAGAAATGGCTCACAAAGGTGCGTTTCTCAACAGCTTCCCTGCATAAAAATGGCTTTGGCTTGGCAAATGTTCATCATAAACCTGCTCTAAATCCCTTTCCCCTGGCCTCGAGTAGGCCTGGTTTATATAGATTTGAAGTTGGTAACTATCTCCCAACTTCCCCCCAAGATCTGGCCTCAAAAAGGGCCCAATATCCCCCAATATTGGCCAAAATCTCCAAAAACAGGCCTAAAAATCACTAAAAAATCATATTCTATGGTTTAAAAAACAACTTTTGCAAAATATTTGGGCATATGCCCCCAGGCCTGGGCACACGCACCTTATACATGGTCATATGGCTTAAAATGGCCCTTACCTTGTTGGCTTCTGGATTCACGGGTGTTTTAATAGAACCTAAGCTCGATTGAACCAGGCTCTAACTCTAAATAGTCGTGTCAATCCGCTTGCAATCAAGTCATATGGAGTGGAAACCGAAAGCCCGAAACTAGGGCTAGTCCTTAGCATTTGCGCTAACAACCAATACACTTGGTCACATAATATACCACTGAAACTGGGGGTTGAGGGTGTATCCATATATGCACGCCAAAACGTATAACAAGGTAGGGTCATGTGTGTTGGGTCGTATGTGTTGAGGGTTGGGGCTAGGCCCCAGCCCTTTTCTACCTAAAATACCACAATGTTTAAACATAAATACATATTTATCCCTTTGTATAACAAGAACTAATGACAGGTGGTTTGGTAGACCCAACCCCTGCCAAGTCACTACGTCATACGTGAGGTCGCGATTTCAATTCCCAAGCACTCCATAAATTTTGCAATGAACTTTAAGCCAATCCCTGGGTGCCACGTGGCAATCCATGTTTAGGCCATGTGGCACCCCTTCATTCGTCAATTATTGATGCCACGTGTCAATCACCAAATGGTCCATATGTCAACATCGTACCCTGCCCCGTGTCACCGTACGGATGGGCCATGTGTCACTGTATGGATGTGCCACATGTGACCCTTACAATGGTGACACGTGTCACTTCCCTGTTGGTCCACCTATACATGCCACATCATCAATCCATACACCTAGTCAGCCTGCCACGTCAATTGTACGGACCCTGCCAACTGTGCTACCATGTCATTTGTACGGCATGTACAGTCAGCTACCACGTGACACTATACGAACTGTACAGTCAACATTTTTTGCATGTTTGTCAAAATGAACAGATCTCCATAACTTGAGCATATGACGTATGTTTGAGCTCGTTCAAGTTGTGTTGGGTTCATATCAATGAGACCTACACACATGTTTGTTTTGAAGCCATTCTGAGAACTTTAATTTTTAGGCCTTTATGATCCCCATCAAGCTCTTGGATCTGATTCTGGATCAGGTACGGTATGTACACCTTTATAGATTTTAGTAGTAAAATTGCTACACGGAGGGGATCCCTTGTCCCACAAACAAAGGGGTCTCATACACCAATTGGTGTTTGACTTGGTCATTACCTTAAAAATGGATTATTTTACACCCACACACATGCACATGCACACACACACAACATTAAAAATAAGTTGTTTTGTATATATCTCACCTATCATCCACCTAAATATGTGTACATACACTCATAAGAGACATCATGGTCGTGTGATCAAATGATGTAACATCATTGTCCATCTTTACATCGTCCTCTTTTCACTAAAGAACTACCTAAAGAGGCATGCATGCAATTAGAGGAGAAATCATGATCACACAATTGAAAAATGTAGCAACATTGTCTGTCTCTACCTTGCATACTTTTTAGCTACATGCAACGAGATCTATTTGAGAACCTCCACCATTGTATGTATGCCATTGTGCTTTAAACATATCTTTATATTTGTGAAATTCAATGTTATAAAGAAAGATGGGATGAAAAACATAACAATGCATCATTATTGTGGAATCAAACAACCATAGTCATGTAAAATATCCTTTATGAACCTCCACACAATGAAAATCAAACAACCAGCACTACAGATCTCTCCAAATATCAATGACTTGGTATCAAATACAAGAGAAGACATATAAACCATTCAAACCATTATTTCAATGGGGAAAATAAAATCATATGCTTTGTGTTACTAAAAATGAAAAACAAGATTGCAAATAAGAACAATATTACCTTGAGTGATTTGAGTATATGACTTACATGCTCTCTCATCAGGAGGGTTATATCCTCTTTGAGGCTCTCTATTCAGCATGGCACTAGTTAGAAGAACTCTCTCCTTAATGTGGGATATAAATTATCAATGCTAACATTGTTGAGGCTTAATGTAATGTCTACAACAAATAACTCATAATCTTAAGCTACACTTATTCAACATAAACGTGTATTCATTGAACTCCTTTATTTCATGGGACATTATTGTATTTATAAATTTCTAGGAGAATTCTAGGTAAGGAATGTGAAAATTTTCCAAGTTTTCCCATGCAAATTCCTTGAATAACTCTAGTGCCTTATCATAACTATTTGAAAATACATGCACCAAGCATTTCCAAGATGGAATATTTCATTGAAATAATGTGGCACTTGTTGAATTATGGAATTTATTGCATTGATAATGTATAGGAACCCTATGTGAGTGTTGAAGGATTACCACCGCAACTTGCATGGACCATGAACTAATGTATTTCAAAGTCATATATTTGATTCTTCATAAATAACTAAGTTAATTTCCATGTTTTTATTCTTCATGTTCTTTATTGTGTTGGTATATTTTGATAAGTGATGTTTTGAGTGTAAATATTTTCATACACACAAGTAAATGAAAACAACATGATAAAATATGCCCCATTATGTGTGAGGTAAGGAGAAAAAATAGATAACTAAAAATAAATTGTAGATTATTTTTTGATAATAAGAAAGAGGGAGCCTCCTTGAAAGGAACCCACTTTGGGAGAGAGAGTGAATGCCCCCTACAAGAAAAAAATTATGAGGTGAAATATTCTATAATCTTTTCAATGAACTAGCCATCCCCATGCTCATGTAATGATCAAGTTTAGTACAAAATGAACCCATTATGTTTCTAACACAATACATATGAAGTCGATTCATAATACATCTAGAAATTGGTGTTGCTCATATAAAAAATGTGATGAAGAAAGGATACCCTATAGAGGACACATAACTACTACAAAGGAATCCCACTAGAAGAAAGTTGGTAATATGTTGATAGGTCATTATTGATACGCTCATATTAATGGCTCACAAAAAGGATGGAAAAGATTTGGACATGTTCACTAGTCTTCAACTGGATCTAGGACATGATCATCATGATGTATGAATCATTCCACAAAGTGATGATAAATTGTTGTCAAGCACAAAGAAACCATCTATTCAACGATCAATAACAAAAATCCATACCAAACATGAGGTGTCCCAGCAACGATGATGATGGGTAGAAAGGTACTTAGTGTGAACCAACATTATGCAAATAAATCTTTTAAATTTAACATTGCAAGAAACCATGAATCCAAGAATCAACAAAGAAAACCCTTGCTGCATGAGAGGAATAATCCTAATGATGAAAACAATATCTAAAGTAATTGGCCTATAAATCAAACTCCTAGAGAAAATGTGTTGAAGTTAATATGATCAAATCCATTGGATAAAGGGAAAGAATGATTCCCTATAAACCAACATAAGGTATTTGGAGCATTGATATATGTAAGGACTTGTGTTGGATTCAATGTGACAATTTCGTGATGGGTTTTGGAATAGGACTTCCCTTGAGAAGATCTTAACATGATGACTAATCATGATAGAAACCATAAAATGTAGACCATATAACTTAACCAAATGTTATCTTGAAGACAAGAAAGGTTAGTAATATTAATAGTGTATTGGGGACCATAGAGGTGATGTCATGTTAAAAGGATGAGTGTGACATAGTGAGCAAGCAACAAAACTCAATAGATGGAACAAGTCAATATTCAGAGGCCAAGACAAGATTAATGGAAAAAGATATGATCCAATACCCAATGAAAAATGTGAAAAAGTAAGATAAGATCTTACACAATACTAATGTCCTAATCAAGGGTGTCCTAAGTACTAAAAATAGCCTACATGAAAATTTTCCAAGTTTTCCCATGCAAATTCCTTGAATAACTCTAGTACCTTATCATAACTATTTGAAAACGCATGCACCAAGCATTTCCAAGATGGAATATTTCATTGAAATAATGTGGCACTTGTTGGATTATGGAATTTATTGCATTGATAATGTATAGGAACCCTATGTAAGTGTCGAAGGATTACCACCGCAACTTGCATGGACCATGAACTAATGTGTTTCAAAGTCATATATTTGACTCTTCATAAATAACTAAGTCAAATTCATGTTGTTATGCTTCATGTTCTTTATTGTGTTGGTATATGTTGATAAGTGATGTTTTGAGTGTAAATATTTCCATACACACAAGTGAATGAAAACAACATGATAAAATGAGATCTTACACAATACTAATGTCCTAATCAAGGGTGTCCTAAGTACTAAAAATAGCCTACATGAAAATTTTCCAAGTTTTCCCATGCAAATTCCTTGAATAACTCTAGCACTTTATCATAACTATTTGAAAACACATGCACCAAGCATTTCCAAGATGGAATATTTCATTGAAATAATGTGGCACTTGTTGGATTATGGAATTTATTGCATTGATAGTGTATAGGAACCCTATGTGAGTGTCGAAGGATTACCACCACAACTTGCATGGACCATGAACTAATGTGTTTCAAAGTCATATATTTTACTCTTCATAAATAACTATGTCAATTTCCATTTTTATGCTTCGTGTTGGTATATGTCGATAAGTGATGTTTTGAGTGTAAATATTTTCATACACACAAGTGAATGAAAACAACATGATAAAATATCCCCCATTATGTGTGAAGTTAGGAGAAAAAACAGATAACTAAAAATAAATTGTAGTTTAAGTTTTGGTACTAAGAAAGAGGGATCCTCCTTGAAGGGAACCCACTTTGGGAGAGAGAGTGAATCCCCCCTACAAGAAAAAAATTATGAGGTGAAATATTCTATAATCTTTTCAATGAACTGGCCATAACCATGCTCATGTAACGTTCAAGTTTAGTACAAAATGAACCCATTATGTTTCTAACATGATACATATGAAGTCAATTCATAATACATCTAGAAATTGGTGTTGCTCGTCTAAAAAATGTGATGAAGAAAGGATACCCTATAGAGGACACAGAACTACTACAAAGGAATCCCACTAGAAGAAATTTGAGAATATGGTGATAGGTCATTATTGATACGCTCATATTAATGGCTCACAAAAAGGATGGAAAAGATTTGGACATGTTCACTAATCTTCAACTGGATCTAGGACATGATCATCATGATGTATGAATTATTCCACAATGTGATGATAAATTGTTGTCAAGCACAAAGAAACCATTTATTCAAATATCAATAACAAAAATCCATGCCAAACATGAGGTGGCCCAACAATGATGATAATGGATACAAAGGTACTTAGTGTGAACCAATATTATGCAAACAAATCTATTAAATTTAACACTAGAAGAAACCATAAAACCAAGAATCAACAAAGAAAACCCTTGCTACATGAGAGGAATAATCATAATGATAAAAACAATATCCAAACTAATTGGCCTATAAATCAAACTCTGTTGAAGTTAATATGATCAAATCTATTGGATAAAGGGAAATAATGATTCCCTATAAACCAACATAAGGTATTTGGAGCATTGATAGATGTAATGACTTGTGTTGGATTCAATGTGACAATCTCGTGATGGGTTTTGGAATAGGACTTATCTTGAGAATATCCTAACATGATGACTAATCATGATAGAAACCATAAAATGTAGACCATATAACTTAACCAAATGTTAGCTTGAAGACAAGGGAGGTTAGTAATATTAATAGTGTATTGGGGACCATAGAGGTGATGTCATATTAAAAGTATGAGTGTGACATAGAGGTGATGTCATATTAAAAAGATGAGTGTGACACAGTGAGAAAGCAACAAAACTCAATAGATAGAACAAGTTAATATTCAGAGGCCAAGACAAGATTAATAGAAAAAGATATGATCCAATGCCCAATGAAAACTGTGAAAAAGTAAGATAAGATCTTACACGATACTAATGTCCTAATAAAGGGTGACATTGAAATCTACCCAAACAAGAAGTGATGCTTCAATCAATAGTGTAAAAATTGAGTTTCTTTCCCCTTTTTGGTTTTTTTAATTTTTTAAGTTTTTGGAATTACTTTTTCTCCAATTGTTGTTTTTTTGTTTTGTTGTTTTTTTGTTTTGTTTTAATAAAGAATAGAAGAATTATTTTGCCAACATATGCAACCAAATGGTTATAAACCATGGGTAAGGAACATCATAACAAATGGGTATCAACAAAGGTCAATGTGTCGAAGGTGTGTCTCCTCAAATGGGATGAATGATGGAAGTTTGATTACAAATGAATGTTTAGTTAAGCATTTCAAGTATCACACATTAATGGGTTTTGTAGATGGTTCTCTATCATTTTACACTACTTCATATGCACCTTTCTTTAACCAACATTTAATGAGGTAGGGCTCATTTCACAAGGGTTCAAACTTCCCAGTTCATAACTTCTTTTTGGCATAGTCAAAATCAAGAACAAGGTCACTCTCATGGAAATATCAGGGGTGAACTTGTTGATCATAATGTTCCTTTTTCCAACCCCTATGGACCGTAAGTTAGCACAATGATTATTTTCATATTGTTACAATTGACTATCGATTGTTCCATGGTAGTAGTTTCAACAAGGGTTTCAATTGCTAGATAAAGAAGAGGGATCTCACGTTCTATTGGTAATATGGATTGGATGCCATAAGCACAGTGGAAGGGAGTGAAGTCTATGGTCATTTTTATGGATGTCTGATGCAGGAGCATCTCTCCATGCCAGCCAGACAGCCACGTCAGCGCACACTCATTCAGGGATGAAAGGGAGGCGCAACCTCATTTTGAATTTGAATACAATGTAAATTAATGCCTTAGGCTGGTGAGCCATAAATGCCATGCCTTTGCGCAGGCTGTAGATAAGATAGGCATTTATTGTAGATTGGCTGAGATCTAGGTCCGATTCGGGACTAGACAGCCCCATTCATTGAAATTGAATAGGGTAGGTGTACCTGGAGGGAAGCGCTGAGAGCACCTCAGGGAAAAAGAGATAGGGAGATCTCATTTAGGGTAGACAGAGGTAGAGTAGAGAAGAGCTGGGGAGAGCTCGGGAACACCTTGTAAAATATACAGGCATTTGCCATTATTAATACAGA
>ML814317.1:54892-82303 GCA_009831015.1 Picea engelmannii | reverse complement strand
TGTGACCTTGTGTATCAGGAGGCGCGAACTCCCGAACCGCGAAATCCCGATAAAATGAGAGGAAGACAGGTGTCAAGAAGTAGGCCTCCCTAGGAGATGTCGACACGTGGCATCGGTGTTCGGGGTTTCGAAGGGTAAGTATATCACTGCCTTTCATCCGCCGATTTCCCGATAGGAAAACCCCCGAGACCGAGAGCGTTGACTGTTGACTATTCGGAGTTCGGGGTTCGGAGGTTGGAGCTGTCAGTGATTTGTGTTCGCATGAATCGCGAACCCCCGAATCGTTGGCAAGGCAAGGGCTCACACCTCGTAGAATCGTGAGTCGTGATATCCCGATTTCCGAAGAAGGAATTCTGTGGGTGACTCCCGAGGGAAATTGGAAGAGTTTAGACTCTTCGGGCCCGTGTGTGAAGAAGGTCCTGGGGGAGCGGCTCGCTCGGTGAGGGGCGGGTCGGTGGGTTCGTCAATGTCCAATATGCACCTAAAGCCAAAAAATAGTTTGGTAATTCCAATTGGTCATGTGTTTGTTAAATGTCTGTTGGAGCATAATCTTAAGTATCTTATTAGCAAGATCAATATAGATGTTAACTTAGGATAATAGAGAGTGGAAAACCTGTGTCAGAAGCCCAACATGGCTTGTGTTTGAAAAGCTTCATTCTGGAAATGTAAACCATTATTAGAAACCAATAGCTTAGGAACAATCAAGTGAGTGATGACATGGTTAAAAAAGACACAAGCAGTTGTATGAAAACTATTATCAAAATTCAACATTGCTCTGGCCCATTTGGTTAAATAGTCAATGGCTACAATGAGGTATCTGTGATTATTTTTGGAACTGGTGTGGCTTTCCATAAAATTGATCTCCCATTCGCAAAAGGGACCATTAGTGATAACAAAGTGGAGGGGAGTAGGTGGCACTCGAGTTTTGACACAAAGACTTGTCACTTGGTAGTTCTTCGATCAATTGACCACATGGATGCAATCATGAAAAGGGATGGGCCAAAAATAGCCTACATGAAGATTTTTTTGTGCAATGGCCTTCACACGAACCACTATGGTGATGTTTTAAGACCAAATTGGCATCATGAGATAAGTATTGACATAAAATGTACTTGTCAACACCTCATTAATAGAGAATGTTGTCAATGAGGAGATGACAAGACACTTCATGGTGAATACAACAAGTGTTTTCATGAGAGATATGCAGACTAAAATTCTACATGTAGAGGTAGACCAAGATGTCATTGTACCAAGGATCATTAGATGATAGGATAACATCATGCTTACTTAGAAGAACATCATTTAGGGGTGTATTGACCTTGCCTATGGGTAGGTCAGTGATGATTTTGGAAAGAGTGAGGGACTTCTTTCTTTTAGGATTAGAAAATTCAAGGTCAAAATATTGAACAATGACTATCAAATGAGGGAATTTACCAATGATTAGTTTTCAACCTAAGATTTTCTTCATAAGGTTTGAATTTGCCACCACCTTGGTGTGGAAAAGAAAGATATAATACCATATCTTATTGACTAATTGAACCACATATAATGCCACCTTCTCATCATGATTATAGTTTATCATAGTCCAGAGTGATTTTTTTTTACCTAATAAATCACATGTTTGTATCCTTCATCCCTTTGTTGTCCTGAAATGCCCACAACAAAAAAAATTGAGGCGGAAATATAAAGGATAAAATTCTAATGGAAATAAGGGGGTTGATGAAGGGTGTAGTTATGAGAACCTAATTTAGTGTGTCAAATGACTATTGGGCTTGGCCATCCCAGATAAAAGGGGTCCTCTCGCACAAAATCCACATAAAACTATGGGCATGGGTGGCATTATTATGTACAAAGTGTTGCAATAAGTTTGCTTTGCATGATAGGATATTAGAGTAATGAAGGTTGTGGGGTGAGGGTAGTTCTATAATGGCTTGTAATTCCAAGGATTGATGATAATCTAGTTTTTTGATATGATAAATCTAAGTATTGATCAATAAATAACACAAAATATGCATTTGAGAGTGTTCAAGTGAATGTTGTATTCATGGTACCTCAAGAAAATGGTGTGAAAGTCTACTAAATGTCAAGACCAACATTTGGATGTAGACATTAGATCACTAAGATAGGCTAGAATTATATGGGCCATACTAGTGAAGACATAATACATAGCATGTTGGAAGGTGGCTCCAACATTTTTTATCCCAAAGGACATGACCCAATAGGAAAAAATTCCATGAGGTAGTGAAAGCAATTTTGTATTGATCCTCTATATAGATATGAGTATTAACGTACCCTAAGAATTCAACCATGAAATACAAAACTCCATGGTTGGTGCACTCATCAATCACTTGGTTAATGAAGAGAATGGGGAAGTTGTCCTTGGGGAAAGCTATATTGAGATTGTGAAATTTGGAACATACCCTAATGTTGTTGGCCTACTTATTATCAACAGTGATAGGGTTGGATTCCCATGTGTAAGAAATGGGGTAAATGAACTAAGATGTATGCAACTTGTTAATCTCAAATTTGATGGCTGGGAATTTTCTAGGTTAATAGGTGCTTACTTTTTCCAAACTGATATTGCATCAGACCATACATTGATATGGTTTTCGACAATGAGGGGATACAAACATCTCCCAAAAGAATTTTTTAAAACACATTGGGTGTGATGAAAATGTCCACAATGATGGTTTAAATATGTTGGACATATTGCCTTCCTCAAATTCATCTAGTGCTAGAATGGAATGTATGAACCAATATACCTTAGCCTCAATAATATATTGTTCCAATCCAATGAGAATGCTTCTTTGGAGAAAGTATGAAAAATGGTGGAAATCATCCCAAATAATTTCAAGGGTTGTCATGGCCTCTAGGATGCCCTCGTCAAAATGAACATATGGAATATAGGAGTAGAAAAAACTAAAGGTACTTTTGCACTAGATAAGGGTATGGACAGGTTTGTCCTAGAACCATTTTCAACTCCATAGGTTAGTGAATAAATTAATATATCAGTGGAGAAGATAGAGGAATAAATAGTATAGATGGACCATTGCTTCGTGCTTTGGGCCTAAGGAAATCTACCCTATAATAAGGCATGTGAATTAGGTATTGGGAAAATGTCAATTTCGAAAGATAAAGAAAGGATCTCTATGGTGATGGAGCTGATTGATGATGAGGTGGTGTAAATGGGGTTAGATTCCAAATAATGATTTGGGGTGGAGGTCATTGATAAATTCCAAGCATTAATGTGTCCTCAAAAATGTCAAGGGAATGTACGCTAGTGTTTATAATGATGTAGTGCTTGCAACCATGTGCAAGGCATTGTCCAAGTTGGAAGTGGGATTTGGTTCATAGTGTTGAAGTTAATCAATGGTGACAATCTTTCCTTCATGGGGAAATTTCAATGTGTGGAATACTAATTATGCAATTTCTTCATGGAATAAATGTATTTATAATGGGAAATCCACAAATTCTATGTCAATCAAGATTATTTTTCCCTTTAGTTTCATGGGAACACTTTGGTAATGCCCTAATCATTGGGAAGGTCCATCATGGGCATGGAAAATTATGGTATATGGAGTCAACTCTATAGATATTAACGTCTTCAAGACTAATTAAGACATGAAGCAAGTTGACATTCATTCATCCATAATACAATGATGAACGATAAGGTTTCTAATGGTGATCGGGATTTGGAATGTTACGAAAGGGGGAAGCCAATGTTCTATGTTATCCAAATTATAAGTCATTAATCAATAATCATAAGGATCAATTGCTCCTAAGGAAAACACCAAATCATTTTTCTAACAAGGGAAGTTTCTAAGGACTTATAATGTTATAATGGTAAGTGGCATAACCAAGTCATCCATAATATAATAATTGTGAGTGGCCCTTGAATGGGGATTGTGTGTGGCTTATCTTAAAGGTGTTTTGGGCATATTGATGGGGGGATGATTGTTGGGTTAAGGTATCTGCAAGGAACCATTGAAGGATGGATAGCAATGTTTTTAAATACCTTTCCTAAAGTACAGGGGTAAGTTGAATCCACTAGTTCATTTAGTTTATAAACCCAAGGTTTTGTAAACTTGCGAGGTGTTGTGTACTGTATGTATGCAACATGATTCCTGAATTGATTGAATCAAATGCACATTAAACTCTAAATTATATTCAAAGGAAAACATATCCATTCCAATGACTCAAAAGAAATTTGTATATTCTAGTGTAAATTTGAAATGGAAACAAATAGAACTTTGAAGTTTGCAAACACAAATTAACTTCACTACAATTTAAACAATCAACTAACTCCTATCACCATGATTCCAAATCCAATTTATAGCTCTTATTGAGGTGATAATATTAGTGGTTTAATCATATAGTAATACTACCTATGTTCTTTAATTAAATTGTAATCACAAGTGGTTCCTATTTCTGTAGTTAAGTAATCTACAAGAAACAAGAATAAATATAAAGGAAGAAATTTATGCTAACAAATAAGCATACTCTAAAAATAATTGAATTAAAAAGTACAACATGCATATACAATGCATATATAAAGCACATGCAATGCCTTACCTTCAGAGTGATCCCCCTCCAAGGGTTCGATTTGTGCGCCTATGCTACAAAATCATACCATGCATGCTACACAATAGTCATGCACAAGAAAGTTGAATTGAACATATCTATTGACTGATAAAATAGTATTATAATGCTAGTAATATGTATCACTTCTCCCTACCGGAGTGAGGGAACTCTATTTTATAGCACAAGATAGTATCTCTGTGTTTAAAATAGAATTAATAACAACCCTATGTTCATGGGGAGACTCTCATTTAGTTACACATTAAATCTTGGAGCAATGTCATCCAAAGTTGATCGCAACCTCCTTAAAACTAAATTCATAAAACAATAATAATAATAATAAATCTTCTTAAACCCTCATGCACATGAACACCATAAACCCATATGTAAATTGGAGAATCGAAATGACAAATCAGTTGAAAAAATATTGTGTTGAAGTGCATTCATTTATTCTTCTGGATGAGAGTAAATGTGAACTAGTAAATTAGTTGCAACTTCATTGATATGAATGCATTTGTTATAGATTCCTCCATATGAGAGTAATATGTTGCCTCTATTTGCAGTGAGTCAACCTGTAATCTTCAAGTTGCTATAACTTTTTGAAACCACTTATATCTCCATTCTTGTTCTCGTTGAGTATGAGATGGGGACACATGCTGCACAATATTTTAGCAAAATTTATTCATGACATGCATTCTATTAGCAACTCTTATTAATCACTAAAAATCACAAATAATTTCATAAACCCTTCCTTAAATTAATCATATAAACAAGAAAAGATTTAAAATGCAATCCATCATACCTTGCGATATTTATGACGAAAAATGATGAGGATGGAAAGCGTTATGGTTTGAAAAGGAATCAAAATGGAAAAATATATTGTTTACACTAGGAAAAAACATGTCAATTTATGTGTTCATCAATTTGCCAAGATTCATCTATTTCAATGTATTTGAGGTTGGGAATTATGTACACATGAGAGCATGTTAAGAGGTGAATATAATTTGATGCAAGCATGTAAGTGGCCTATTGGGCAAGATAACCATTTTGAGGAGGGACGGATGAAGATTTCATGGGTGCATGTTGATCATTAGACATTAAGCTATATTATGGGAATGAATTCCATAGAATGATGGGTTATTATGGGTTAGGGGTTTCCCTGGGGGGAGCATTCCCTTATGACGAGTTTGGGTTGGAGAGACCCTATAGTGCTCTCATACAATAAAAATTAGATATGTCTAAACAATTATCATCTATGTAATGTCCATAAACCCCACAAAGGGCATAGGGAAAGTTGGTCTTGATTTGAGTGTTATTTTCCTATTTGGATTGGTTGTTGTTTCCCACAACATTTTTTAGTTGACTAGAATGGATTCCCCCTTATTCCTAAGTATAGTTATGGTTGTTGGGATTATTATGGAAATTTTTATTACCCTTCTTTCTCTTCCCTTTTTTTATTGTTGGTGTTGAGGGGGTTGGTTGGAGGGTTCTGTTGGAAAAAATCTTGGCCTTGTTGAGGAGGAGAATGTTGAATTAGATTTATGTTCGCAAGTGGGTGAATGATTATTAGGGACAAACAATCCTTGATAAGGTGTAGGTTATTTTTATGCACCTTTAAAGTAGGGGGGATATTAGTTAGGAAGAGTTGGTCCTCCATAAGAAGTAAAGGGCCCTGTGTATGAGGGACTAACCTCTTGTTGTCCATTATAAGGAAGATTTGCATAATTGTGGGGGATGGTGGGTCCTCCATAGGAGGATTGGCGATCTCAACAAAGCAAATTTGATGTAGGAAAAAGGATGTCGAGGAGAGCAAGGTGTACGAAGGTGATTATACTATCTTTTTGAGGTTATCTGCAAGTTACAGTGGAGCAAGATGCATATTTCTGAGGTTATATGTGGGTTGCAGTGGAGAAGGGTGCGGATGTACGCAGGTCAGAGTGAAGAAAAGTGTGGATTTGTGTGGGTTGATAGTGGATGAATCATCAATTTGTGTCTTGATGAAGTTGAAAAAGGTTAATGAAGATGTTATCTTGTCGATGCTCAAGTTGAAGAAGGTATGTTGGTCTGTGATCTTATGCACCATGTTGTTTACATGATAAAAGGTATGGTTTTCTATATGTCTTGAGGTTTGCATCTTGATGTTATGGTATATTCCTTGAGGCATATCTTGGAGGGTTTTTGGCACATGGCTAGAGACATATGTTGATGATATTTTGGAGATCATGGCTTATGCTTGATGTAGATATTTTGGTACATGATTAGTACATACTTGAGACAGATTTTGGTACATGCTTAGTACATACTTGAGACATATTTTGGTACATGTTTAGTACATGGTTTATGACATATATTTTGGTACATGGTTAAGGCATATCATGAATGATATGGCATATGTTTGAGGCATATCCTTGGTACATGGTTTATGGAGGTTATGGCACATGCTTGAGATATATCTTGGCACATGGTTTGGATGCATATCTTGATGATGTTGGGCATATGTTTTGAGAGATGGTCTTGGTGATCTTGGCATATAATCTATGAGAATGGATCTGGTTTGATGATGATGATGCATTTGTATCAGTGAAAATATATCAGTGACAGTGATAGTGATAGAGGCAGTGACAGTGACAGTGACAATGACAATATATCAGTGACAGTGATAGTGACAAAGACAGTGGCAGTGCTAGGTTGATTATCAGTGACGGTTTCAATGACAGGTTGAGTCTACATTTATATTTCAGGGAGGAAGGAAGGGGTAAGGAAAGGGGTTTGTAACCTCCTTCTGGTTGGAGCCAAAGAATATAGGGAGTTGGAGCTTCCTTAAGGTTGGAGCCTGTAAATCATGGGGTTGGAGCCTCCTTCTAGTTGGAGCTGGTGAATTTGGGGAGTTGTCGCTTCGTTCAAGTTGGAGCCTATAATAGGGGGTTGAAGCCTCCGTCCAGTTGGTGCTAGAGAATTTTGGAAGTTGGTGCTTCCTTTGAATGTAATATTCTAATATATAAGAAAGCATTATGTGGTTTTCTCCCATTTGGGTTTCCTCGTAAAAATCTCTTGTTCAGTGTGTATGATGTGATGCATTATTAAATGGTATTATTTATGGTTATATGTTTATGATATGTGAAATACAATCATAAGTGAGTGGAATTGTTGATAAGTTAATGGTGTGATAGAAAATGGTAAAAAATACTTAATATTGATTCACCCACCCCACCCCACCCCCCCCTCTCAGTATTGGTGAATATTCCAACATTATTTATTTAGCATGTATGCTAGACAACAATTTACTATTCATAAATATAATTGAAACATGATTATGTGTGTATACCCTCCCATAGTGTTGGGAAATTATAAAAGAGAATGAATTTGTAAAAAACCAAGGACAATTCTATGTACGCACATGTATAAACCAACTATGGATCCACTATTATTCTCAAGTCGTGAGGCTTCAAGCCATTCGAATTAAAGAGATAATTACCCATGTAAACAAACACGGACTAACCAACAAAGTTCTAGCATAGTTTCACGATTGTGGTGCATTGTTTACCATTAAATTTTCACAATCTGAGCATGGATGAGGATAAGAAACCATCCATAATATACTAAATAAACTAGCATCCTATCATATCACTTCATCATCAATATATGCATACTCATACAGACAGTAACCCACTACAAGTATATCCCTTCAACACTCATGGTGTGCATTCATATATATGGCTACAATCCAAAACATGTTCTTATATAAACCAGTGAGTCACACACACACACACACACACACACACAAAAATGTGTGTGTGTGTGTGTGTGTGTGTGTGTGTGTGTGTGTGTGTGTGTGTGTACGTGCGTGTGCACATGCACGTGCATGCGTGCACCATATCCACTCCTCAAACTATCCTTGGCACATAGATATACAAATAAAATAATTTATGTATGAAAATAAACCAAGAAAATGCTATACCTACTTTTCCAAGAATGTCAAGCATGCACATAACCAAGAAAAAATCTATAAATCTATCCACATTAAATCCTTTATCCATTTAATGAAAATAATCCTTTAACAATTTAAAAAAACGCATGAACTATCAAATGGTTTACAATAGAGATTGGGTGCTTCAATGAATAAAAATAGAACAATTGTGTTATGCAATCATACCCTCACAAAATCACTCGTAGTGACCTCCAACCTCTACTATGAATAGCAAGGATATATCATGGTAATTTATACCGACATATATATATTAACAAGATTTCCAAAACAACACACCTACCAATTGGGTGAGGAACCATTAAGCCCATAAATAGTCATCTTATCTCTGACATGAAAATTTCCTTGAAAAAAGTTACCAACGGATGTCAAATTTGGCTTGGGTTTGCAATGGTAAGGAAATAGGAATTCAAACTAAGAAGCAAGGTTTATGGGCCTAGAATTTTGTACCTAGAATAGTACAATAACTTGTGGATTTGACCAATGCTTCCCCATGCCTTGTAAAGGATGTGGGTAAGATAAAAATGTGTGGTCTTGAGCCAAACAACTTGATCATTGCTATACAAATTGTAAACAAGAAAAAAAGTGTTGAAACAAAGAATTCAAAGTGTTGGATTATCAAAAAAAGGGGCATGCACAAGCTAGAAAAAATAATGATTTCACGCCCAAATTGTAATGAGGGAGTTGAATATGAATAGCAACATGGGATTGAGAAAAACTATCTAATTGCACCTTTAACCACTATCATGCAACACATTGTATGAGAGTAATATGAGGATCTTTCTATTCGATTCTTAACTCGGCTTTCCAATGCTTGTATTCAAGGTCAAATTGACAATGGGTGCACCCTCCATGCAAGTTGAGCAACAACACCTTCCCTAGGTTTAATTATGTCCCCAAAAGATGCAATATGTGTAGGCTATGGTTATTCAATGGCGTATGGCCCTTACCCAAGAAGGAGGATCATACCTTAGGAAAAAATTTGATCCTCCAACACTAAAGTGGGAGCACATAGCAGGCCCACATGGTCTCAAATAGAACTAGAGAAAAAACAAAAATGAGATGGAAATACATTCAAGTCTTAAGGTAAATGCACATTGAAAGGAGAGCTCGAATCTCCAATATTTAATCACAATCGAGGGTTGAGATCACCTCACAAAAATAATATAATAATATCAAGTTTCAGTGTAATGCATCCTTGGCAAGTAACGCACCCATATCCAATATCAATACAAAGATTATATGTTAATAAAACCAAAATTTCTACCACAAATACTT
The DNA here is from genome assembly GCA_009831015.1 of Picea engelmannii. Lineage (NCBI taxonomy): Eukaryota > Viridiplantae > Streptophyta > Pinopsida > Pinales > Pinaceae > Picea > Picea engelmannii. Next base: position 72,462 of record ML814317.1, on the reverse strand, counting down.
TCTATATGCATAAACCATTGTACAAGTAAATGCCAAGTATGTAATTGGTACTATTTCCACTTGTGTTATCCTTTAGACAAGCCGCTTGGCTTAGTTTTTCCCTTTTCAATAACCATAAGCACAAAACAATCTCATGTTTTGAGCAGTATCAACCTTGTTAGCAAACCAAAATTCAACCTCAAGTATTTTCCCTTTCCATAAACCACCATCTCATGTAATTTCCTAGTGCATGAATTATGTAAACAAGTATCCAAGCATGTGGACCAACTCCCAAGTGTTTGTAGATCATACGAACCACATTTCAAAATTGTCAATTATCTAATTGACATGGCTAATGTTAGCATGATTTCCCTTTTGTGTTAGTTTGAGGTGAGGCTTCAAATCAAGGTCATAGCTTTAGCCTCCATTATGTGTAAATGTTAAAATAACATTATAGATCAATCACTTTAAGCTTTGTAATGTATCTTCAAAATAGGCATTGCCACATTTGCTTTCATACTAACATTTGTAGGTGTTTATTCAGGGTACCCATGGTAACCTTGAACAATAATCACAATTGTAAGTAATCATAAAGGAAACATGGCTTAATATTATCAACATCATCATCATATAAACATAGATAAGTCAATTGGTTCTAACCTAGGCAGTTGAGAGGAGGAGTGTTATCCTCCCCATCAGGATCAATTCCCACAAGTGACATGTTGAGCTCTTAATGAGTATATTGTTGTATTGGCCTTGAACCCTGAAGAATCTGGTTTACCACAGATATCATCCTTAGAATGAGAGGAAGTGCCAAATATGTTTCCCTAGTATATGTGTTTTGCAAGGGAAAATTAATAATTATTATTATTATTATTTATTATTATTATTATTATTATTATTATTATATATATATATATATATATATATATATATATATGGGCTAGCTCAAGTGGTTGAGAGTTATGAATAACAACCACAAGGTCTCGGTTCAAGTCCCCAAGCTAGTTGACTCTACATATGTGGACCTCACTCGATGTCCCTACTGAGTCAACATATAATGGTTTACATGGCCTACTTTAAACAGGGTAACATCCTCAAAATGAGGGGTAATTCCTGGGGGTCTCCAGGGGATGTATTTTCCAAGGGAAAAGAAAATAAAATTACACACACACACACACACAAACACACACACACACACACACATAAACATATATAAATTGAAGCATGAACATGACATCTAAATAGATAGTACTACATTAATCACATCCTTCCCATTCACTTGAATGCATGCTAAGAGGTGGGTCCTACAACATATTAGGATGTATTGGTGGGACCCTTATAAAAGAAGGCAAGGTTGGGCCATTTTGGTCATCATGGTGATTTTCATTCAAATTTTTCCATTAGGCATAATGCTAGTCACAATGTGTTGTGGTCAATCTTATGTTCACCAAACTCTGGGTCGATGAGCTCCTTGTCTATGAAATCTAGGAATTGCACTAATTGAGGGAAATAGAGCCTCAACTTTGAGGTGGCCTCTATTATAGAGTGCATATGGTTCGGTGGAACATCCTTCATTTGCAGCTAGTTGGTGGAGAATATTTGCTTCAGATAAGTACCCTTTATTGTTTGTGAATATGGTTCAGAGAATTGTTGTTATTTATATTTCTATTACTTATCTAATGAATTCCATGAAGTAATTGGCATTGTAATTGTGCTTGTAATTCATTCTGGAATGCATTAAAGTATAGTCTATACATCTATATGCCTTTGTTGAGATTTTATATTCATTTTATATATTCATGGTTAAATTAGTTGTCATGCTTGCATTATTTCCTCTTTTGAATGCAATAATAAGGTAAACAAGTGTTTGGTTGCTCATTTTTCTTGTCAAATTCAATGTATTTTCCTATAAACATGCTTCATCAATGGTCTTAGGATTGAATAACATAACTTGGCTCTTCATGTGATTGTCAAGACCACCCAGGTACTTATGGGTCCTAGAGATTTATTCCCAACTAAATGGCTTACTTCCAAAAGTCTATAGTGCACTCTTCTACACGTTGTCCTTGCATTCTGTTAGCGACAATTTTCGTCTTGGGCACAACAGTACCCAGGTCTGCAGGTTGCATGGGAAGCGCCCGAGCTCAGCACGGGAGATTCTCTTTTCCGGTTGCGAGTCAAGCGAGCGGGCGAATTTTTGTTGTCAGCAGCCGAGATCCACCTACAAAACTGATCAACAGTCATCGGGTTTTTGGGGCTACCAAGTTGCCCGAGATTTAGCGCAAGAGATAGCGCCCATATTTCAAGACAAATATGGGTCGTCCGATCCAATCGAGACAGGTGGCATCCAGTCGGCGTATCAGGGATCAATGTTTCGGGAGACAAGGAGCCTCCCATTCATTGCAGTTGAAATCATTGATTGACAAAATGCCGAAAGCACCTTTGGAGCCGAGCCCACGGTCCTAGCACCAGGTCATGTCAAGCGATCCTGTGAATGAGGGCAACCCCCTTTTAAATAATGAATGCTCCCTTTTCCATTCATCTTAAGGACACGCGGCGCACATACGTGCCATGTCGGCATTCGGGAGTTCGAGGGGTAAGCATTCCTCGTCATTTCACCTCTCGAAACCTCGAATCCCAAAATGACGAAAACGCCCAGAATCAGGCCCATGGTTTTGGCGCCTGGTCACAAAAGAGCAGGTCTGAAGGAGGGGCGCTAATGTTTATCATTTGGCAGGTGGGTCCCAAAATGTCGAGGGTGATCTGAGTCGTTCATCCCGGAGGAACACATGGCGCGTGATCAAGGCTCTTCGCCTTTTCGCCCATCGTGTTTTCGAAAAGAAAAGACCTACTCCTTCCTATCCACGAACCCCGAAACGCCGAAAGCACCTTTGAAGGTAGGCGTAGGGTCACGGCCCATGGTCATTTGAGGGAGTAGAAAGGGCTGTACAGAGGGGACTGAAAGTGCCAAATTGAGTCTCAACAAGGGGGCACTGTGTTCTCCAAATGTCGATTCGACGTGATCTAAATCCCGGTACCTTCTTGGAATGAATGAAGAAGAGAGAGGGTGGTTGAAACCTCACCTCACTCATTAATTGCAAAATATGGATGTCACGGCTGAAAGTCTACCCGAGATGGTCTCTTGTACTAGTTCTTTCCATGGAAGCCACGCCGAGTCCTTGACTCGCCAGGGAAGCCTATGCATGCTAATTCAACATTTAAGGGCTCAGTTACCCCCTAGCGTGAGCCATGCAGAATTAAGGTGGTGTATGACAGAGGAGTGCAGGCCAGATTTGATTGAAGAGACTCCTCGTCCCGAAAGTCCAGTAGGCCTCTGTTGGGCAAATGTTTAGGAGTATATATATACTTAATTTTGATATTTTTCAAAGTATCGATGGTAGAGCGAAGCTCCCGATTGTGAAGTCTTAACAGACACTCTAGTTCTCTGGTTATGCATCTGTATGTAATATTTCTTGTTTAATGACAGACAGTTTTCTTATCCCATCTAGTTTTCAACTCATACCGAGGGAGTTCATGATTGACTGATTCACATGAATTATTGCAGTTGTGTTATGATAAAAGATTTATTGTGGCATTATTGTATTCTCTGGTTTTTCGCATTTGAATGTAAGACGATCTTGCGTTTAGATGCCTTCTCCTACAGTCTGTTAGAAACCTGATGTTTACGACAGACCTTTGCATCCCTCTAATACAAGTCTTCCCCCTACTCACCCTGACTACAACTCATTGTCTGAAGTTTATCTAAGACCTCACTTGCCCATGCATGCCTGGCCTAGTTTCGGAGTTAAAACAACATCGTTTTGAGTTAACTTCCATTCGATCACTCCTTTTTATAAACAAATCGTGACATAAACTGATGGGCATCGGGCTCTGCTCCTACTACAATCCAGGAGTGACTTCCATCGCCAACATTTCTGGCGCCGTTGTCGGGGACGAAGTTGAAAATTTTCCCTGGGATTGAACGACATTGAGCCTCTGATTCTGAAGGTGCATCAGGTATTATAGCCTTTGAAGATTGCTACTGTGCACCTGGCGACTCCATTGTGATGACTCCACTATGGTGAACCTGCCTTGTCAATTGTGGCTTTCAGAGGCAGACACACGCGGTCCCATCCACAGCTGCCTCTAGCTACACCTGAAACTGATCGGGAGGTGGTTCTCGGAAAAGGAAAGGCCTTTGAAGGAGAAGTTGCCGCCGCCGAACCAGGTAATCCGCCATCTCCTTCTGTAGGAACTCCATTTTCTCCTCCTCAGTTTCCTAGCAGACCGCTTTATGACGTTTCCCGTTTCCTGAACTTCGGGAGTGTTCCTGTTGAGGTTTCCCCCCCTGGTCTGGGATTAGAGGGAGAAATCCTTGTCACTCTCGTCTCCCCTGAAGTTGTACCTTAGCGTAGACCCAGAACCACAGAAGATTTCCCCACTCCTAGCTTTACCGCTACTCCTCTTGTTATTGTTGCCACTTCTGCACAAAGGGAAGCATCCGTCGGCTTAAGCTCGCTAGCCTTCTCCCTAAATTCCCTATTGTTTCCCACTCCCCTTAGAAGCTCATCCCAGTATCCCCTTTTCGAGCTCCTTCTCCTCTGAGTTCTCCTCCACATAATATCCCTATGGCAGGAGCAAATCCCCCTATGACCAGAATGGAGGCCATTATATCCGCTAGGTATGCTCCCCTCGTGCTACCTTAGCCTCTCAATGCCCTCCCAGCAGATGGTTACCTCAAGCAGCTGCCCAAGTTTACAGGTGAGGGGGATATAACTGCAGAAGAACACCTAGAATCCTTTTACAGTTTTACAGATGATAATGTTATTATGCATGCAGACGTATGGATGAGGATTTGTGTCCATAGCCTTCAAGGCGAGGCTAGAAAATGGTTCAAGGCCCTGCCTCCTGGATCTATTAATGGGATCGAAGCTTTAGATAGTGCCTTTTTGAGACAGTGGGGAGATAAAAAAGACTTCATGTATTACATGACAGAGTTTGGGTCTTTGAAGAGAAAACAAGGGGAGTGTGTCTCCGACTTCTCCAAGAGATTCAATAAAATGTACAATAAAATCCCTGCTGAGATAAAGCCTTCTGAAGCCTCTGCAAAGATCACTTATGCTAGTGCCTTTGATCCCGATTTTTGCCTCCTGTTGAGGGAAAGAAGAGCCACTACTCTGGCCCACATGCAGGATGCAGCCGTGGAGGTAGAATCTAACGTATTGGTTGTTGACTGACTCAGGAACACTGCTGGTAGAAACATATCTAGGCAGAGGCCTGAAGCTTCCCCATCCAGTTCCTCTCCCCTGCCCCTTCAGACAGATGAGATAGCTAGAATGCTAAAATCACTTTCTGCCAGGATGGAAAGGTGGGAATTAGAAGGAAAGACCGTCTACAGAAATCCCCAAAATACAGACAGTAGAGGTTTCAGGAAGCCCAATAACAATGTGCCACAGGATTTTCCTAGGGAACACAGGAGAAAAGATAGAGATGATCAGAGGATTCAGACCCCTCTCCAGAATAACCTAGTTTCTCATGAGGTGTGGGAGGAGGTGGAGGAGCTCGACCTCAAGATCCACTGCATAGAGGACACTTCCCCATTCCCTCATTTGACTCAATCTGCATATGAAGAATCTTTTATCAACACTCAAATCAACGAGTTGAGTAGAGAGGAAAAAACCAGCAACACTCCTGACATATATAATCTCAGGTCAAAAAAGAAAGAAGGGAATTTTGATAACCAGGATCAACCCCTCATAGCAGAAAGGCCTACTAAAGTTGTAGCAACCACCACTAAAGAAAATAAAACTCAGAGTGTTTCGCCAACAGCCAAGGAACCTGTCACTGAGGTAAGGGAAGCTCCTAAGCCTATTCCCTCCTTCAATTTTGAGCATGAGATTCAGAAGATTAGAATTCTTGTACCCCTATCTGAACTAGTTAAAAACGAAGATTTCAAAAGGTCCCTCTCCAAGCTGCTGCAATCTGAGCTCCCCCAGCCTTCCACTAACTCAATAAATCTCCAAGATGAAAAGGCAACAGTTGTCCTAGGACCCATGGTAGAAGATAGAGATGATTCATCCCCTCCCTTCTACACATCCTTGAACATACATGATAAAGTGTTGCATAATTGCCTCATGGATTCAGGGGCTTCCCATAACCTTATGCCCAAAATAGTAATGGAAGAATTGGGACTGGAGGTGACAAAAACTTATCATGATTTGTATTCTTTTGATTCAAGGAGAGTGCAGTGTCTAGGAGTCATCAAGGACCTGGTGGTTTCTTTGTTTCAGCTGCCCATGAAGAGTGTGGTCATGGATATTGTGGTAGTTGACGTCCCCCCCAAGTTTGGCATGTTGTTGTCTAGATCTTGGATAAAAAATCTTGGAGGAACATTACAGATGGATCTCACATATGCCACCATTCCAGTCTTCGGAGGGTAACAAAGGAGGTTATATAGAGAAGCTCAGTTGGCCTACATTGTTAGTGACGAAGCAAACCCCACCAATCACCCCATCTTTGCACTTGACACCGATTTGGGGTCTAGTTTATTGCAGCTCACTGATGCTCCTAAAGACCCTTTCCCAGTCAGAAAGCAGCCTAGTCTTGATTACCCGATTCCCCCTCCAACCCCCTCTATGTGGAAGATGTTTTTCGACGGAGCTTCTTCTAGCGAAGGCGCTGGCACTGGAGTGGTTTTCATGTCACCTTGTCAAGAGGTCATATCCCTGTCATACAAGCTGGAATTTGATACCACCAACAATGTGGAAGAGTATGAAGCTCTTGTATTGGGTATGAGGGCTGCAAAAGAAATGGGAATTAAAGAAATAGCAATATTCGGGGATGCTGAGTTGATTATCCAGCAAGTCAGAAATGCTTATCGTGCTAATAATCCCCGGCTCAGAAATTACAGAAATGAAGTATGGGACCTGGTTGATAATTTCTTCTTGGCTTTTAACATTTATTTCATTCCGAGGGGGGAAAATACTTCAGCCGATTCTTTAGTTGTCTCAGCTAGTTTGTTCAAAGTTCCTCTGTCGCCTATGGTCAAAAACGATGTCGAAATAAAATATAGGCCCTCTGTACCGGACAATGTCAAGCATTGGAAGGTATTCGAAGATGATCTGGAAATCGAGAAATTTCTCCAATCTATTGATGAATTTTCTGCGTTGCACATTGATCAGGATCCTGACCTGGAAGGCGAACCTCACCCTGAGGTGTTTTTAAATGAAATTGCTAATCACCAGATTATTCAGCTACCTAGCAATCACATTCCGAGGGGACTAGTCCCTTTAGAAAGACTATTCGATGGGAATGATGTGGAAGTAAAGGGTAAGGTTTCAAATGAAGAAGTTAATACAGCCGAATGCAACATTGGCACACAGGAGGAGCCTAGGTTTGTCAAATTATCAAGCAGCCTGACCAATGAACAGAGGATGGAATATACTGAATTATTAAAGGAATTTGTTGATGTGTTTACGTGGACCTACGAAGACCTCAAGACTTATGACACATCTGTCATTGAGCACAAGATCCCACTGAAGGAAGAGGCTAGGCCATTTAGGCAGAAGCTAAGACAGATAAATCCCATGTTGCTGCCTGTCATGGAGAAAGAAGTGAAGAAGTTGTTAGAAGCCCAGATCATCATCCCCTTGAGATATTCTGAATGGGTGGCCAATTTGGTCCCGGTGAGGAAGAAAAGTGGAGAAATCAGGCTTTGTGTTGATTTCAGGAACCTGAACAGGAGCTCAAAGAAAGACAATTACCCCCTACCTAAGATGGAACACATACTGCAGAGGGTAACTGGTGCATCCAGGATATCCATGATCGATGGGTTTTCTGGCTATAATCAGATATCAGTCATGCCTGAGGACAAGAAAAATACATCCTTCACCACTCCTTGGGGCACATTCATGTATGCCAAAATCCCATTTGGACTAATGAATGCAGGAGCAACATTTCAGCGAGCCATGGATATAGCCTTCATCGGGGAGAAAGACCAGTTTGTAGTGATCTACCTAGATGACATCACAGTCTTCTCCAGGTCTGATAAAGAGCACTGCTATCACTTAAGGAAAGTTTTCTTGAAGTGTCGGAGGTTTGGTCTTTCCCTAAATCCCAAGAAATCCTTGTTTTCTATGATGGAGGGCAAGCTGTTAGGCCATATAGTATCAGCGGAAGGAGTGAGAATTGATCCCAGCAGAGTGGAGGCAATTCAAACCCTGGCACTTCCCAGGTCTAAAAAAGAAGTCCAGGCCTTTTTAGGAAAGATTAACTTTCTGAGGAGATTCGTCTCAAATTTTGTTGAACTGGTGAAACACATCACAGCCATGCTCAGAAAGGGAAAAGAAGTGAAATGGATTGTTGAACCCAGGGAATATTTTGTCCAAATAAAGAGGGCACTAGCTGAGGCACCTGTGCTGATTAGTGCTGATTAGTCCTGATTATTCCAAACCCTTCCAAGTTTTTTCTTTTGCCTATTTCGATACGGTAGCAGCGGTGTTATTGCAGAAAAATGAGGAAGGGCGAGAGCAGCCCATTGCTTTCTTTAGCAAGGCATTAAGAGATGAAGAGATCAGGTATGAAATCATGGAGAAACAGGCCTATGCCTTAGTGAAAGCTCTCAAATCTTTCAGATTTTATGTGTTGCACTCAAAGGTAACCGCATACGTTCCTTCGACTTTTGTGGAGGACATCCTTATACATCCCGATATAGATGGGAGAAGAGGCAGATGGATTGCTAGAATCCTAGAATTTGACTTGGAGATAAAGCCCACCAAGTTGGTTAAGGGGCAAGGTTTAGCCAAGCTACTGGTTGAATCCAATTGCGGAGCATTGGGGGTTAGTTTCATCAATACTTGCTCAGGAATTCAGCAAACTGAGTTACCCAACCAATGCTCTCAGGACGGCTTATCATTGGCAGAATGTGCCTGGTATCATGACATTTTGTACTTTCTGCAGGAATTGAAGCCCCCAGATGGAATGGGTAAAAGTAAGGCAAGAGTTTTAAAGCTCAAGGCAGTCAGATATTGCCTCATTGAGCAAGTCTTGTACTGGAGAGACCCTCTAGGGGTGCTGCTGAGATGTATGAACCCACTAGAAGCCCAGAAAGTTATGTTTGATTTCCATAAAGGCCTTTGTGGGGGGCATCATTTCTGGAATACCACAACTCATAAGATCCTCAGGGATGGATATTACTGGCCTACTTTATTCACTGATGTCTGCAGAGAAATCAGAGCTTGCATCAAATGCCAAAAGTTCTCAGGAAAACAACAGCTCAAATCGTTGCCATTAAAGCCCATAGTAGCTTCAGCACCTTTTCAGCAGTGGGGGTTGGACTTCATTGGAGAAATTCATCCTCCCTCAAGTGGTCAACACAGGTGGATCCTGACTGCGACAGACTATTTCACCAAGTGGATAGAAGCTGCCCCCACCAAAAGTGCATCACACAAAGTAATAATCATCTTCCTGGAGGATATCATAGCCAGATTTGGCTGTCCCAACAGGATCGTCACCAATAATGCTGCTTCTTTCAAATCTGAGCCTCTAATTAAGTTCTGTGAGCAGTTCCAGATCTTGCTAATTCACTCCACCCCCTACTATCCCCGGGGCAATGGTTTAGAAAAGTCCTCCAACAAAAGCCTGATAAGGATCATCAAAAGACTATTGGAGGACAACAAAAGGGCCTGGGATTCAAAGTTGAAATTTTCTCTATGGGTTGATTGAGTGACAACAAAGAAATCCCTGGGCACCTCGCCTTTTCAATTGGTCTACGGAGCAGAGGCAGTATTTCCCACTCAGCTCGCCTTACCTGTGGAGAAATTCTTTCAAGATTATAAAGGGGAGTCGGATCACATGATCAGAAGGATTCATCAGATAATGGAAGTACAATAGATCAGGGAGCAGGTGAGGGACGCAACTCATAGTCATAAGCAAAGGGTCAAGCAAGCTTTTAACAGGAAGGTCGGGAAGAAGGAGTTCGAAATTGGGGATTTGGTGCTTAAGTGGGATGCACCCAGACAAGATAGGGGAAAACACAACAAGTTTGACGCCCTTTAGATCGGCCCCTTCAAAATCTCTGAGATTTTCTCAAACAACACGTACAAGTTGCAAGATCTGGAGGGTGAAGAGGTTTTCAACAGCCCAATAAATGGGCATTTTCTGAAGAAATGTTTTGTTTGAGCCTTAGACGGCTCCTTTGTTTGTAAATATTGTCCTTTAGTTATTTGTTCATTTTCTATTTGCATATTTTCGGCTTAGTAAATGACTCCATAGCCCAATAGTAAGGCACTGAAGCTGCAGAATGAGTTCTTAGAGCATCACAGGGATGACTCTATCCCCCATGGAGCCTAATGTTAGCGACAATTTTCGTCTTGGGCACAACAGTACCCAGGTCTGCAGGTTGCACGAGAAGCGCCCGAGCTCAGCATGGGAGAGTCTCTTTTCCAGTTGTGAGTCAAGCGAGCGGGCGAAGTTTTGTTGTCAGCAGCCGAGATCCACCTACAAAACTGATTGACGATCATCGGGTTTTCGGGGCTACCAAGTTGCCTGAGATTTAGCGCAAGAGATAGCTCCCATATTTCAAGACAAATCTGGGTCGTCCAATCCAATCGGGATAGGTGGAATCCAGTCGGCGTATCGGGGATTGATGTTTCGAGAGACAAGGAGCCTCCTGTTCATTGCAGTTGAAATCGTCGATCGGTGAAATGTCGAAAGCACCTTTGGAGCCGAGCCCAAGGTCCTAGCACCAGGTCACATCAAGCGAGCCTGTGAATGAGGGCGACCCCCTTTTAAATAGTGAATGATCCCTCGTCCATTCATATTAAGGACACGTGGCGCACATTCGTGCCATGTCGGCATTCGGGAGTTTGAGGGGTAAGCGCTCCTCGTCATTTCACCTCTCGAAACCTCAAATCACGAAACCTCGAAAATGCCCAGAATCGGGCCCATGGTTTTGGCGCCTGGTCACAAAAGAGCAGGTCTGAAGGAGGGGCGCTAATGTTTATCATTTGGCAGGTGGGTCCCAAAACCCCGAGAGCGAACTGATCCGTTCATCCCAGAGGAACACATGGTGCGCGATTAAGGCTCTTCGCCTTTTCGCCCATCACGTTTTCGAAAAGAAAAGACCTACTCCTTCCTATCCACAAACCCCGAAACGTCGAAAGCACCTTTGAAGGTAGGCGTAGGGTCACGGCCCGTGGTCATTTGAGGGAGTAGAAAGGGCTATACAGAGGGGACTGAAAGTGCCAAATTGAGTCTCAGCAGGGGGGCATTGTGTTCTCCAGATGCCGATTCGACGTGATCTAAATCTCGGTACCTGCTTGGAATGAATGAAGAAGAGAGAGGGTGGTTGAAACCTCGCCTCACTCATTAATTGAAAAATATGGATGTCTCGGCTGAAAGTCTACCCGAGATGGTCTTCTTTACTGGTTCTTTCCATGGAAGCCACACCAAGTCCTTGACTCGCCAGGGAAGCCTGCGCACGCTAATTCAGCATTTAAGGGCTCAGCCACCCCATGGCGTGAGCCATGCAGAATTAAGGTGGCGTATGACAGAGGAGTGCAGGCCAGATTTGATTGAAGAGACTCCTTGTCCTGAAATTCCAGTAGGCCTCTATTGGGCAAATGTTTAGGAGTATATATATACTTAATTTTGATATTTTTCAAAGTATCGATGGTAGAGTGAAGCTCTCAATTATGAAGTCTTAACAGACACTCTAGTTCTTTGGTTATACATCTGTATGTAAGATTTCTTGTTTAATGACAGACAGTTTTCTTGTCCCATCTAGTTTTCATCTCATACCGAGGGAGTTCATGATTGACTGATTCACATGAATTATTGTAGTTGTGTTATGATAAAGGATTTATTGTGGCATTATTGTATTCTCTGGTTTTCCACGTTTGAATGTAAGAAGATCTTACGTTTAGATGCCTTCTCCTACAGTCTGTTAGAAACCTGATGTTTACAACAGACCTTTGCAACCCTCTGATACAAGTCTTCCCCCTACTCACCCTGACTACAACTCACTGTCTAAAGTTTATCTAAGACCTCACTTGCCCATGCATGCCTGGCCTAGTTTCGGAGTTAAAACAACATCGTTTTGAGTTAACTTCCATTCGATCACTCCTTTTTATAAACAAATAGTGACATAAACTGATGGGCGTCGGGCTCTGCTCCTGCTGCAATCCAGGAGTGACTTCCGTCGCCAACACATTCATTGATAGTAATGCCACTAAATCCTCTAGTCAATAGGGTAAAATTTGAATTGAGAAGGTCTTTGAATAACTCCCACTTAGTTATTGGCAGGGAAAATTTCAAGGATCCATACTTATCTTAAAGTGTAGAAACTTTAGCAAATCTTACTAATTCTTAGAATTCCAGCGATAGAATGTTTGAAGATATTTTTGTAAAAATATTCAAATTCTAAGTATTTTATATAGTTTCTATAAATCTTTGGCCAATTTTAAAGTAAACTGATTTTATCCTATAGAATTTGTGTGAACCATTTTTGGGAAAAAATGTCGGTGAATCTTTTTTTAGAAAAAAAAAATGGAAAATTAACCCAATGGCAAAATTTATCCCCTAAAATTTTCCTTGAAACTTACTAGTGGGTCTCCCCCTACACTAAGGTCCTTCAGTGTGGGTCTCCCATTAGGTCTATGCATAGATTTCGAACTTCATTTTAGAAATTTTGTATTTGTTTTCCTCTCGTACACTATGCACACTAAAATAACTTCTAATTGTTGCAATCAATGATTCAACTTAAGTGCATATACTTGACTTTCATAGGGATAGGTCTTGAACTTGCTTCTTTTTTGAATGGGCTCCAATAAGTTTAGTTAGTGGAGCCCCATTTTTCAAGCTTCAATTCTTCCTTCTCTTTCCTTGACTCCTCATGATTTGGTTTGACATAAGATCCATATTTCTTCGAAAAGGAGTCGATTTTCTTCCCAAGGGTGGCCTTGAGGACATTCATGCTCCTGTATATCAACTACTTATGCCTCCAAACTCACAAATCTTATTTTAGCTTCATCTACGAGTACTTCCTAGTGCTCTTCTTCCATTTCTAAGGATTGGGTTGTTTCTTAACCCTTCTTGTGTCAATCTCGGGATCCATGTGATACAACTCTCCTATGTAATTAGATATTTTGAATCAGGTAAGCATATATTGTGATCAAACCACAAACTCTCAAATAAACCTACCACGATATCAATATGATATATAAACCACCTTGGATATTCCAATGGTTAGCTCACCAAAGCAAATTTAAACTTAAATGACTACATTGAGCCTATGCTCAATTGTGTGACTATATTTTTGTAGTTTTAATTCTTAACAAAAACAAAAACAAAACATTCAAATTCTTTAATTTCTACAACATATGAAATACATTACAAAATCAAATCCATATGGAAACACAAATATTTACCCTAGAAACCCATATGGGAAAACCAACATTCAATGAAATATTGTGTCTTTTGTCTTCTTTTTATGGACATTACAATACATATTACAAAGTCACTATGGCCTTCTACAATCATCTACAATATGATTCCATCTCTCTTCTTTGTCAGTATCTCCTCCATGCTCTTTCTTATACTATGGAATAGTCATCATCTAGTAAAAATGTGAACCCTTTCCCCCTTCTGCTAGGTTTTAATTGATAGCTAGAATTAGAGTGAGATTTATGGTTTCAAAACCATCTTGGAACCTCTATAATGTCTTTAGATGTCTCTAGTGGATTCCCACACATTACTAGTCCCTATTGGATTCCCACATGTTTCTAACTCCCCATATTTAAATTATGGTGAGCTAGCATGGTCTCCACTTAAACATGCAGGGAATATTTAGATCGGTACCTTGACGGGACTGTAACTTTCTCATACAAACTATGTTTTAGATGCACAACAGTTGATCAGAAAGATATCAATGAGATGAACAATTTCCATCATGGATGAGAAAATATTACAACAACCCGCATCCGTCATAAGGCCCAAAAAACACACTGAAAGTTCACGATCTGAATTTTGACAAAATCAACAACATATATGGAATGTCCCAAATTCTAATCTCCCCGTTCAACAAAATTAGAAGAGTCGTATGGTATTTGTGTAGATCCATTTTTGGATCATGCAATTGTGATCTTTTGACATATTGGTTCATAGTAGCCTCTTTGATGTCTTTGTCATTTGGATTTGGAAGAGGTGGCACTTCCATCACATATTTGTACATCACATAGAGTTTTTCGTAAGGTTTATAATAAGGCATGCAATATGTGTATGATAAGTGGTATCTATAATGCATTATGAACTGAAAATGAAACTGATTAGACCACTTAGTATTGAAATAAAAATATGATAAATCTTGAACCCAAAATATATTATATTGTTTAGGAGTTTTGCAGTGTCCATGTGGAAATTATGAGATATCCCAAAATCCTAAACTCATTTGAACCATGCATAGGACTAGCAAATCCTATTTCATAAATGGATCCTAGCTCAATTACTTCCAAGATATTGAATTGCCAATGTTACTCTCCATTTGGGAATAGAACCCCATGGATATTAACATTTGAAACCAAATAGAAGATTGGGGTAGGAGATCGAGCTTTGAATCAAATGGGATGATGACCCTTCTTATGTCATTGAACTCAAAAGGTCAAACATAGTTCATATCTTGTGAGTCAACAATAACTCTTCAAACTAGGGAAATAATGAGATTCAAACACGTAGGGGAAAATATGACATGAATTCTAACCTAAAGGAATTCATTCCCTAGATACGATCCTATGTGGTGTAAAAGGGCTAGAGCTATGACCATGTTCAACACACAAAATTAGAATGGAAAAATATCTAAGTTACATGAATTTTTTATAGAGCTTTGAATGAAAACATGGCAATAATAAACCATACACTCATATATTATTTCCCAAAGTAAAGAAATGAAGGCGGGAAAATGAGACCACCTCGAATAGGATTTGGGATCAATTTTGCAATTCATTGTCAATAACACTTAGATGAGCCATTGAGTGTGTTGATGATGTCCCAATGATTGGAAAATTTCTCTTATGGGAATCAAAACCCAAAAAAAATGTATACTCCCTCTTCGCATGCTATCAAAACCCAAAATCCAATTGACAAGTGTCGAATTTGGATGAATGATAACCTCTTAGAGATAGAATGAATATATCAACTTTAACCTTTGAAATCACTTACCCATGTAAATGCAAATATGGGAAATGTCACATTAAACCTTCGAACAAATCCTTATCACCTTTTAAAGTTTGAATGATTTTGAGTTAAATGGTGCAAGTGGCTAGATGGTCGATATCTTTAGCCATTGACCATTTTTCCCTTTCTAAACAATACTACGATCATCATATCATTCAAAAAAACCTCAATGGAACCTAAGCATGGCACTTCATAAATCGTTATCAATCTCCATATTATTCGAAGGGACCAAGGTGGGATTTTCATCGGCCCATTGAGTGATTTTAATACAATAACAATGCTTGAAGAAAGGAGGTTGAGGGTTTGATGAAAAATTCATCGACCCATCCTCCACTCCTCGAAAATATCCCTTTCAAAGAAAACACCTCGATACAATATGTTCCAATGAGATTCAATTTGAAAGTAAATGGGTAAACCCTATAGCTAACGCCTTCGAAGGATCTCTCAATGATGTAGTCTAAATGTTCTACGTTTTTACTTTTCGACAATTATCCCCGAAATCAGGTAACGCAATTGTTTGAAAAATCATAATTTTACATAGTTTAAATCACATTTTGGAATGCATAAATGGATTCATCACCCTCTAAAACCCCTAGGGCACCCAAAATATATAGTCTTAACCACTTAAATCTACAATTTTCTAAATTTCTAACTAGATTTTA
Organism: Picea engelmannii; assembly: GCA_009831015.1. Lineage (NCBI taxonomy): Eukaryota > Viridiplantae > Streptophyta > Pinopsida > Pinales > Pinaceae > Picea > Picea engelmannii. Next base: position 56,590 of record ML814317.1, on the reverse strand, counting down.
GGCAAAACTTGTCGAAAAATGTGCTTGGAAAAAGGTTAAAACATGGAACATTTAGACTACGTCGTCTCTCAACTTGTATGCTATCATAATGTTTACTACCATAAAATGTGGTGATGCAGTCGATCAAACCCCGACTCTCCCACAAGCTTTAATAACATTTCAAATGGTAATGAATGTCAAAGTCGAGATTCCAATCAACACTAGTAACATGATGTAAAGTAATGAAAAAAAAGTTCAAATCATGGTCTATTCATTCAAACTTCACATGTCTAAGGAAATAAATATGGAAAAAAGGGAAAAGAGAGGAGAATAAATATTACAAAATAAATACCAAAGAAATAGGAGAAGATTACAAAGAGGCTCTAATATAGGAAAAAAATCCAGGTGACCCACACTTTTTGGGCTTGTTGAGGGGTAAATAGGCTTTTAGATTGAGGCATTAAATTCCAAATTTATTCAATAGATTTAATTGGTTGAAATGTTAAACATTAATCATAAATATGGTCATTAGGACTTTAATCTTTGTAGCCTCACAAGACATAGAAAAAATGATAGGTTGGTGATAGGAGAGAATAAGCTCACCTATAACTTAGACATGCCTTCTTCCATTGTAATCAAAGAAGAAAAAGTTTGGTTTTGTAAGTTGGCTCGTCTAGCTACTTCAATGGTATTTTAATACTTTTTTTTTTAAATTGAACCAGATAAAGCACAATTTGGAAGAATCCCAACTGTGAAATTTGTTAGGGTTGTACAACCCAAGTCTAATGTTGAGGTCACTCTAGTTCATTTGCTTCCTCAACGACATCCAAATTGGTAGTAATCCCTCTTTAACTTCTTGAGTTTCCACATTATTAAAATCTCAACACAACAACTATTTTATGAAAAAAAAAAATTTAACCCGTTACATAAAATAGTAGAAAAGTGCAAACCATTCCTAAAAAAAAATACAATGCAAATAAATGTACACCCACATTATTTAAATAAAGAAAGAAAGAAAAACAACAACCAAAATCATGAAATAATTGACCTGCATAAAGTTACAACTTCCTCCAATAAAAATCCCAAGAAATTTGCAATTTTAGAACCAACAACTTAGGCCTCTACTACCGCAAAAACTTGTAATTGAAATAATGCAAGCTCACATGAGAAATCCATGAACAAGTCATACTCAACCTCCAAAACCATGGAAAAAATCCACCCCTAGAAAGCGACCATTGCCTATGACCAAAAATCCCATCAAATTCAAAGTCCTAGAGTTGTCAACCTAGACCTCAATAGAAAAACAAATACCGCAATGGAGAAAATGAAAACTTGCATGAAAACCCAATGCAACACACAAATTCAGCTTGCAAAACCATGGAAAACATTTGCCCCTAAAATTATACAATTTGCTCCACAAAAAACCCTATATCGAACAAATGGGTTCGTCTTACCACATGTAACATGAAGGTAGGGATGGAAGACTACACATGACTACTAAAGAGGGGGAAAGAAGAGAGTAGAGTCACCACCCGGTTTTAGGGCTAAACTAAGAAATGTTAAGGAGAGAAAAGAGAGGACCAAAAAGAGAGGGAGAATCCATTAGGTTAATTAGGGTTTTAAATCTTGATTATGCTAATCTATGGTCGTAGATTATTAGAGTACTTCACTTAGGTTTCAAATTGGGTCTTACCAACAAATTAGCAAAGGAAAGTAAAC
>ML814317.1:29278-43269 GCA_009831015.1 Picea engelmannii | reverse complement strand
GCTGCAATAACCGAGATCGCAAGAAGAATAACCATGCACAAGAACACAAGAAGTATCCTAGGAAAACCCTTCTCAATCAAAGGAAAAACCCAACAATCCATTGCTATATTCTCAAGAGAAGATCCCCCACACCATGGACCTTAGCACACAAGAGGGTGCTTACCAAAACCTAGAAACTAGCGCCCAAAAGAGGTGCGCACTTCAGCCGTACAAGTGCTTGCTGAAATTCTGAGATGACAAGTGAGTGAATGTGATTCACAATGGGGATCCACTCTTATTTATACAAGAACTGACACAACAAAAGGTGTGTCTATTGGCACAATAGGGTCGACTTCTATAACTCAAAAATATAATTAATCTTTACACAATATTAATTATCTTTCATATGGTGGGGCTGACTTGTACCCTTTACATCATAAATTAGGGTTACAACAAATCTTACTCTCAAACAATATAGCAAGGATCTCTCTCACCCTCTAGTGCTCAACCACTAGGGACACGTCCACCTATGCTCAACCACAGGGATCTCTCACTCAACAGATTAACTCAACTGAGTCTATAGGAGTACCATCTGGAGCACCAAGAGTACAAGGCAGGAGACCATCTCAAGCCGACTCAACTCAGTCCAGAGGAGTACAAGGCAGGAGACCATGTCAAGTCAGTCCAGAGGAGTAGACAAGAGACCACACGTCATCACAACTCAGTCCAAAGTCTGACGCACACCCAACACTTAGGCTCTCTCTCACAGATGTCTCAACTCAGTCCAGAGGAGAACGATCTAGAGGATGTCACACAACGCTGCAATCATCAACATGCCACACCTTCCTTCCCTATCTTTAATGGTATTAGTTGTTTTGGTCTAAACTGAATGGTTAAGTAAGATACGGGTTGCTACTTCTTGCTTAATTCCTCACTACCTTGAGTTTTCCTTACTTGATTCAGAAGAATGATCGGAGATTTATTCCTCATTTACCTGTCATAGATAATTAGATAGCTGAATTAAAATGCCATGGTTGTCAAATTAAGAAATTTGCACTCTGTATTGGCCAAGGTAATTGGATGTTTTTTACTCACGCTGTTTACCTCATTTCCAAGAGCCATCTTCTACCTCTGCATGTCTTCACATCTTCACAGTCTGTCTCAGCCTGGCTGCTGTCACCAACCAGACTGAGGGTCTTTCTTCACCAACAATCACCATCATTGAATGGACTGGGATTTCCCCTGGTCAAGTTCTGAACCCAACAATGGCACCAAGTGTCAATAATGCTAAGTGAATCCATCCGAAGTGTGTGGGTTTGGAATGACACTGAGACAGGTAATCAAGAAATAATGTCGTAAATAAATAAACGTCATTCATAGGAACACAGAAATTGTCAGGGATCTCTTTTTTAACTCAGTCTATATACACAAATATGTGCACGTCATCAACGGAGATGGAGGTATGACGCACAATAAATAATGAGTATGGTTTACACATGACGAATCAATTAAAGATGGGGGAATGTGACACTATTAGTTTGTTGGTTGAATCGCCAAATATATTTTCATGGCATGGTTCCTGTCTTAGGAGGAAATAGCCTAAAGGATAGACAGATGATACATGAACTATTTCGTTTACAGTTTGTAATATCTGATTGATTCAGTTTCTACAACTTCAGATATCATTAAGAAATTCCAGAATTTGATTTGTGGAAAAAAAAAATTCTTGTAGAGATGAGAGTTCATCTTTGTCCAATGTGTCTGTCAATTAGTGCATATTTTGAATAAGAAATTGGTTTATGACAGTTTTAAGTGTGCCCATGTGTGATTTGTCTTATAGAAACGCTTCAGAAATAGACCTATAGTCGAGCTTGAAATTGCAGCAGGGGAACAACAGAAGATAACTGAGCTGCGGCTCGCCAAACTCTTTGCTGAGAAAGGAAGCGGCAATACTCAAACAGTCACTGCATTCAACAATATTCCACCTCAACAGTCAACAGGTAAGATTCCCTATTTGAAAGGACTCGAAGGATTTGTAGCTGTTGTATAGACTGGATACACAAATTTCTGTCTTTATTAAAAAAAAATATTTCCTTAGTATTCCTTTCCACCCATTGATATGCTCAGCTTCTATACATGACAGGTTCTATGGTTGCAGGTCGCCGATTGAACCACATCGGGGCACATTTAATTAGTAGCTCTGATGGGGGTGTGGAACACCGTCCTCTGCAGTCTTCATCCCGGACCCGTCCTCCAATCACAACCCATGTTCTGGATGTTTCTCATGGCAAGCCTGGGGTAGGGATTGAAATCTCGCTAGAATCATGGAATGGTCCTATAGTACCCCCTGGCATATTTCTCAGCTCTGGAGATACTTCTGGTTGGACCTTATTAGGATCTTCCATTACGGATGATGATGGACGCTGTGGTCCTCTAATGCCCGTAGTGGATCATGTCCCTGCTGGTATGTACAGGATAACCTTCAATACGGGTAAGTACTACACAAAAATGGGTGCTGCTATGCCAGGAAGTGAAACTAGAAGTGGATTTTACCCATGTGTCTCCATAGTCTTTGAAATCAAGTCCTTTCAAACATTAGAGCATTTCCATGTTCCTGTCTTGCTGTCTCCCTTCTCATTCACAACCTACAGGGGAAGCTAGCAGTGTTCATAATTGGCTACAGTATATTCGTGAGCTGCAAACCTGATGTCAACTGTAACATCACTCAATTGTGTTATGTGTCTGGCTCAGTTAAGTCTTAAGATGCATTTCTATTTTCTAATTATGATATTGACCATGCCTGACAAGTTGTCTCTCAAGATTTTGTGAAGGTGCATCCATGGGTAGACGGACGTTGTCACACACATAGTAGTACATACAAACCGTCTCTCGCACACACGCATACAGGCAACAATCATTGTCTTGAAAAATGAAAAAAGGTCCGATTAGCAACATAATTGTTGTGGTTTTCATATTTCACACGACTCATTTTAATTTCTATAAATAATATTTCAAATGCTTGAATGAGAATACAAAGTCCTTGTTGTAGTCAATATTTATGGGGTATTCTGAATGTAAGAGCTGCTTTATAAAAAGGTTTATTGATAAAAGACTTTGTCAAGGATATATTGTTCAGAGATTTTAATCTTTATCCAACTGTCTGTCTAATAGAAAGTTTTTTCTATTGTGAATTTAGAAATTATTGAACTTTTTATAATTTAATTGAAAGAAATAAAGTTAGAATAAAGTAGAATCTTGTTCATATGCAAATGATCATGAGGTTGACACCTCTGGACTTGGATCAGCAACTCTTCAAGGAATTTCATGAAAGAGATTCATAAAAAAAAGTTATCACCCATATCTTCTATGTCAAAACCATTTTGATTTCAGAATATTGTCTGTGTACTAGACTAAGTAATACTGAATGTTAGTTTTCTGTTTTTGTATCAACTTAGTAGAAAGTTGATGGTGGAGAATAGGGCCCTTCTCCTCTAAGTTGTGTGCAACGTTTTTCTTAGTTGAGTATATGAGACTATTATGTTCCAAAAACGAACAAGGTACCATGTATTATTTTCATAAGTGATAAAAAAATATATAGTTAAAAAAATGATGACGGTTTACACATACTATATTTAGGCTTCCAATCATATACTATAGTTAGACTCTTAAAATGAAAATGTTATATCGAGGCATGCAATAATGTACCTTACAAAATGTTCATTTTCTTGTACAACAAAAAGTTTTGTTGCCATGTATCTTGAAATTGAGGAGTGCACATTTAAATTCTGAGAATTTTTCTTAAATATCAACAATCATTTGTTGAAAATATTTTGAGCTTAGAGAGCCTACTTTTATACCACAATTTTTATTTTGGGCCTTAGGCCTTGTTAGTCCTCATTTGAGATTCATGCTAAGAGGAATAGTAATTAGGTGTTTAATATTAGGTGCCGTATAGCTTTAAGCACCTTTCAAGTTGATATGGTTTGCACAATGTAAAGACAAGGTACACTAAAAGGTTGGGAAAAGGAGCCAAGACACAACTTAGAATTCAATGGACTTCTAAACATAAATAGACTTAACATTCATGTTGAGAGGAATAGTAATTAGGTGCTTAATATTAGGTGTCGTATAGCTTTAGGCACCTTTCAAGTTGATATGGTTCGCACAATGTAAAGACAAGGTACACACGATAAAAGACTAGGAAAAGGAGCCATGACAGAACTTAGAACTCAATGGGCTTCTAAACACAAATAGAGTTAACAAAGAAAGTTTCTCAATAAGAATTCAATTGAGAACTTGCAATTTTAAGGACTTGGTGAAATTATTCTTCAACTACCATCTTGATGGAAAGATGAAATGTAAAACCCTTTGAAGAATAATGAATTCGAATACATATTCAAATCTAATCAAATTTGAGACCATCTTTGAAAAATATTATTTTGTTTTCAGAATAAATATTGAATCAATTTATATTCTTGCTATAGAGTAAGGTAATTTTCTAGTCAATAGCACCAAATTGATCTTCAAAGGCATTTTAACTTTACCATATAAATCCTTAGTGGTAGAAATAAGTATAAGATAAATCCTTGTAAACTAGTGATGCTCCCTTGAGGAAGAAGTGGGCATTAAACGCAACAAAGAAAATAGAGCAAGAATACTAACTCTCTCTCCTGGATGGGGTGCCACGTAGCCTGCCCCAAACCCAAGACATTAATATGGCAAGTCGGCTCCCCTCCCCTCACCATTAAATTGAAGGAATCCTTTACTGCCCATCAAGCAACAAAAGACAGTTCCCTTGCACGAGCAAAATGGTGGTCATGAGGTGCAACAAATGGGGGAAGTTTGGTGCAGTGGTCATGTCAGACCTCAGCATTATCATCCTGCGTAGAAGAGGATGGAGCCATTTCACCTCGGCATTCCACCAACTCGAATGTTCTGAGCACTGGTGCAGCCACCAGTTGGCTCCCATCACTCTTACCTTGCTCATCTGCACCCTCCCTTGCTCCAACATGTCGAGGGAAAGAGGCAGGCCGCGCCGCAGCCCTGCCTGGCACAGTCTCACTGCTAGACATAGGAGGGTGCAACAACTAGAGCGAGCCTTATCCATAGCCCGCACACAACAAAGGGAGAAGGCCAAAAAGTCGTTGATGGCGTGTGTGAAGGAGGTGATTCCAGAGGAACCTATCTAGTTCCCTCAGGAATCCCTCTTCATTGTTCTAAACAATTGGCAGCCCCCAGCCAATTCCCAACAAGCACAAGTGCTTCAGGCACAATCCATCACACACGGGAGGCCAGGGTAGAGAATACTTGCATAATTGAAGAGGAATTCCTCCACCTTGACCCCGAGGACACCATTCAAATCAATGACTCGGGCTAGGTGGAGGCAACAGAGGAGCTCGGGAAGGCGAAGGATAGGGAAATGACTCAAGAGGACTTCAACGAGGCAACGACGGTCTGTGGATTGGAGGCGGAGGGCGGTCCAGTTTTGGTGCCACCAGCACTCTCGCCACTCCCGAAATTCAGCCAGGAACCACCACCATTCTTCCATCCGGAGCAGTTAGCACCCATTTTTGAGATCATAAGCCATATGGCTGATTAAATTCACAGAGACACGCTCATGCAGCAGAGAATTGATATGATGTACGAGGCCTACTCGAACGCACTAGCAGCCCAAAGGTATCTGACCTGTGCCAGGCCATTCATGCTCCATCCTAGGAACAACCCCCTCAGCGGCGACACGACCTCAGGTGCAAATGGGTAACTCACTTGCTTGGTCATCACAAGCTTTCTCAGCTCGGCTCCTTGCACTGCTACAGAGCAGTTTTACAGTCATGTTCATGTCTATGTTTTACAGTTTTACTATTAATTTTCATTCTAAGACTTTGGAGCAAAAATTTAAGTCAGTGAGCTACCATCACATATATAGAAAGCATAATGGGATAGTGGATTCTTTGGCCAAAGAAGCTAAGAAATTAGCACAAAGTAATCTCAGAATTAATGAGGATTATACTCAAATTTATCTCCCCTAAATAGTCCATGAATATTTCTAAAATTATAAATTCTCCCAAGGAGATTAACGGGTTAAAGGAATTCAATGATGCCCTAGAAGGGATGGGAGGGAATGTAACCCCATCCCCCATCCTCATCGAAGCAGCTAACGTCATCCGGAGTCACCAAGCACTTAAGGAATTCCCATACAGAAGACACAAGGCCTCCCTTTCAACTCACACATGCCTTCCTATTTCATTGTGATTTCTTTTAAATCATCCTCATGCGAGCCGACATATTCGTGTGGGAAACTCTAGGTTCAATTGCAAGGAATCATCTCCTCTGGCCTCGCATCCGTCATGGTTTATTTGGGCTCTGCACTTCACTCATCGGTCATTACATCAAACACGCACTACATCTCATCATTGCATTACATGGAGCCACCCTTTCAAAACTAGAATCGACACCAATGTCACATAAGGAACTCTCAAAAGGTGGCGATTGTGAGACAAATCGTATATGGAAGTATTTGTAGCACAGGACGAGCAATGCAGCCTTGTATTGGCAATTGGTGTATTGGAAATGCTCAGGATGTTGTAACTCTAGCTTAATAATGTGGCGACGAAGCTACAAACCCTGCAAGTGCAGTGAATGTCAGATGGAGAGGTTTCGAGAGCAATTGCAAACCCAACAAATTGAAATAGAAGAGTTGTGGAATTCAAATGCACAGTTAGCTCATCAACTACAAGAGCATGAGGTCAAAAAGAACGAAGAGCTAGTTATGGTGCTTCGGACAGTTAATCAACATTGAAATCAACTATGGTCCCTTCGTCATCATGTGCAGAGGCAACCCCCAAAAACTCAAGCCTTGCAGCGACCAACAACATCTAAGGAATCAATGGCGCCGTGTGAGGTTCTTCAGCCAACTCTGCATCAGCATGTTCGTGATCTTGTGGAAGCAGCCCCGGGAGAGGTGGATATAGTCTTAAAACTTCATTAGTACAGTTATATGCAGTGCAAAATCTCATTTTTGATGTTTTCATATGTAGAAATTTATCCATGGCATAACTGTAATAATTCTTTTGCTTATTTGAGACAATCCAAGTTGTAGGGAGAAGGGAATTAATATAAATCTGCTACAGGACTCTACTCAATCTGCAATTTTGTACTCTTTGGTTGTTTTTGCTCAGGAACAACCCATTTTCTAATAAAAATTTTAACCGTTTCTGGAAATAAAAAAACAAGAGAAACTCTACTCAATCTGCAATTTTGTACTCTTTGGTTGTTTTTGCTCAGGAACAATCCATTTTCTAATAAAAATTTTAACCGTTTCTGTAAATAAAAAAACAAGAGATATTCTCATGGAGGGAGCATTGAAAACTTGTACTAGTTTGATGCTAATGATAAAAAAAAAATATCATTGTCGTGAGACATAGGGAGCAAGAATCATTTTCCTAGCATTTTCAACACGAGAAATAGTTTCGTTGGTTCATTGCATCACTATTATATGTGATACACATCTACAGAGGCAACACCTTGTTCAAGGAGGAATTAGCCAAAAAAAAGACAAAAGACTAGTCTAACCTTTTGTGAAGGCAAATATAGATGTCCTAAAATTGCATGATGGTAATACAAGAAGCACAAATAGGAAAAGGAGAATGGATGTAAGCTACATTGATACTAATTGATATGGATACATGAACACGTTAATAGAATGAGAATGGTAGAGCAAGATATGACACTAAAAATTACACATTATAAACAACTTAATTAACTTTGAGTCTCTTGATTGTATCACTTCACGCATTTTGAAGAACTATACAACAAACTTGAAGGAACAACTTAGCATGGAACGTTTGACCCAACCCTTAGGTGAATTCCTTTGTCATGATAACATGAGAGAATCTTCTAGTCATGTGGGGAATTCATTCATATCTCAGTGGTGGACAGAATTCAACATTAGCTTGTGAGATGCATTAACTAGCTTTCAATATGAGCTTTTGGTGTCAAACTAGATCATTCTATAAAGGATTTCCCCTTAATGGTTTTTACAAACATAATAATAATAATAATAAATATAGTAATTGTAAATAATAATTAATATCATTTAATTAAATCAAGAGGGACGTACCTTCTCACCTCGTGACCAGTCAATGCTATATAGAAATCGTCACGAGGGTAGTGTAATCATCTTCATCTTTATATTCAATTAAATAATAGTACTCAGAAATATTCATGTCTCAGTGAATAAGAGTTTTTATGTTACAGTGGTATCAGAGCTTTGCGTTCTGATCCAGCTTCCACCATTAAATCCCCCCCGATGCATTTTTCCCATTAACCCCCTACCCTGTCTCCCTGCTACCGTCCATCCTAAACCCCGTAAAACCACTCCCGTAAATCCTATCACCTTCCTGACTCACCCACCTCTCCACGGACTCTGTCACAACCCCCGCAAACCCCTCTCACCTTTCTGACTCACTACCCAACACCCCCGTAACACCATTCCCCCACGTCACCACACACCATCCCTGTCTCTAAACCCCCGTAATATCCCCGTGTCAACTAATCAACAAACTCACTCCCACAGACCCCTCTATCCGACACCCCCGTAACACCATCCACCATCCCCCATAACACCATTCTCGTGTCTATACCCCTGTGTCTAAACTCCCGTAACATCCCCGCGTCAACTATTCCATATACCCCTCTCCAAACCCTGTCCCCCCATTTTTCCTGTCCCCCATACACCTTTAAAAATCTTACCCAACTGGCATACCCCCACCTCATCACGACTTTACATAAAGTAAATTAATATATTATAATTTTTTTTTATTTTTTTTTATTTTTTTTTTTCGGTAACTAGGGGAATCGGTAACAACGGCAGTATCGTACTCGCGTGACACGGGGTCGAATCCTGCCAGCTACCTTATAACCCCTAGGGAGAAACGCACCGCCCGCAAGCACGCCCTCCGGGTAAATCGGGGTGAGAATCGACCTTGAGACCTCTTTTTACATAGTTCCTTCCATTTACACGGCACTTGCCAATCGGTCTACACCCCTGCGGGCAAATTAATATATTATAATTATTATTAATCTACATTATAATTATTATAATTATAATAATACATATATAATAATTATACTAATATATTACAAGTTATAAAAAAATTAATAATAAATAAATCGCAAGGATGGTCAACAACAAAGAACTTAAGGCCGATGTGAACAAATGCAGAGATGATGTCAACGGTGTAAGGTACCGACTTAACAATGGGGAAAAAACGCAAAAAGACATGAATGAAAAAATCGATAAATTACTTGAGACCGAGAGAAAAATTGATCGATTAATACAGCAAGGTGAAAGATTATTGGCGCTCTCCACAAATGATAAAATTGAAACAAAAAGAAGACTTGATGAACATAGTGAAAAAATTGAACAATTAACAGAACATGTTGAGGCCTTATTCGCAGAGCCTTTAGCTTATCGAAGACTGCCACTAAATCCAGAAATACCAAAAATAAATCCAAAAACTGAAGGGAACCAGGAAATTCCAGAGGAAAATTTTTCGAGAAGTATACACACACCTAGATTCCACAATAGAGATTACCAGAAATTTAAAAAGGAGTTACTAAAGTATGGCAGCAAGGACCATAGAGGAGTTGTTGTTTGGATAAACAAAATGGATGGAATTTTTGAATCAAACCCCCCGCTAGGCGAACGAGAGAAGGTAATGACAGACTCTAACAGTCTAGAAGGAGAAGCTTATGATTGGTACCTTTGGTGGTCCAGGAAATGTGATGCCACTTTCATTCCACTGGAAAAATTTTACAGCAGCCCTACTTAAAATATTTCATGATGAAGAGGATGACAACCTATATGACAAGTTCGTACATCTCAAACAGAAGGGAAACGTAAACGATTATACTCACGAATGGGAGGTTCTCGCAACAAGGCAATGTGGATTCACGGATGAGCAACTCATCAACATGTACATATGTGGCCTATAAGATTACATTCGTAGTGAAATCAAACTATGGAATCCTAAAACAATTGAGGATGCAAGACATGCAGCAAAGTTAATACAACAAAAAAATAAGTTCAATAAACCAACATTCACAAGTCCAGAAAGGTTAAATAAATATTCAGAGGATAGAACGAAGAAATACACTACAGACAAACCTAACAAGTATTTACCACCTCATTTGAGGGAAGGTCGAGCCAGTCATCAAGACTCAAATAAAAAATGGGAAAGAAAATGTCGATATTGTGGAGACAAATGGTCACCTGGGCACAAATGCAACAATAAAAAATTATATTCTTGTAAAGCAGAGAGAATCAACCACATCTGGCAGTGAGTCAGATAACGAAAGTGAAGAAGAAGGTGAGGCCCCCAATACAGAAATCGATGAGGCCATGCCAAAGATATCCATGATTGCAATAATAGGAATAACACAGCCGCAAACGTTAAAACTAAAAGGGCACATAAAAAAAGAAAATGTCACCATTCTAGTCGATACAGGGAGCACCCATAATTTCATAGATGTAAATGTTGCAAAGAAGTTAAACCTATTTGTATATCCGACCACAGATATAAGAGTAATGGTGGCAGATGGCAAAAAAATTGATGGCGTAGGAAAATGCCACAAGATCAAGCTTCAAGTGGTAGATTACGATTTGGAATATGGATTCTACACCGTACCCTTAGGAGGAGTAGACATCGTCTTGGGAATTCAATGGCTACAAATGCTAGGGACCTATTCTGCAAATCACCAAAAACAGTTTATAAAATCTAAATGGGAAGAAAGATAATACAAATTATACGGATTCCAACCGCCTCCCACCCAAATTATATCGTCACAACAAATGGAGAAACTAATTCGAAAAGGAGCACCAGCTTACGTGTCACATCGTCATCAGATGGAGTTATTAACAACAGAAATAGTCAAGTCTCAACATCCAAAGATTCAAACATTAATCCAAAAATATGACAAGGTATTCCAAGACTTACCTATGAAGCTGCCACCTAATAGAAACATAGAACATATAATCAAGGTTAAGCCAGATTCAGCACCAGTTAATATTAGACCTTATCAATATCCTCACCACCATAAGACAGAAATAGAAAGGCTAATTCAAGACCTATTGAAATGTGGGGTTATTACGATAAGCAAGAGTCCATATGCAACCCCAGTAGTACTGGTTCGAAAAAATGATGGATCTTTCAGACTATGTATAGACTATCGAGGGTTGAATAAAATAACTATAAAAAATAATTTTTCTATAACCCTCATAGATGAATTACTAGACGAACTCCATGGAGCTAAATACTTCTCAAAACTGGATTTAAGATCAAGGTACTACCAGATTCAAATAAGATTAGAAGATGTACAAAAAATTGCCTTCCAAACACACGAAGGTCATTATGAGTTTAAAGTCATGCCATTTGGTCTAACCAATGCACCAACAATCTTCCAAGCAACTATGAATCAAATTTTTCACCCCTACTTAAGGAAGTCTGTATTGGTCTTCTTTGATGATATTCGTATTTATAGTAAAACTTGGAAGGAACATATGAAGCATTTAGAACAGGTACTCTCTCTCTTAGAGAAAAATCAGTTCTATGCAAAACTATCAAAATATTCCTTTGGTAAAGAAGAAGTAGAATACCTTGGTCATGTCATATCTCAAGAAGGAGTCAAGGTGGACCTTGAAAAAATTAAGGCAATCACAGAATGGCCCAAACCAAAGAACATATCAAAACTAAGGGGGTTCCTTGGATTAACAGGTTATTATCGAAGATTTATCAAGAACTACGCTCATTTAACAACACCCTTATCAAACTTATTAAAGAAAAATTCATTCAAATGGGAAAACAGTGCACAAGAATGTTTTGAAACATTAAAAAGGGTTATGTCGTCTACACCTGTATTAGCAACACCGGATTTTGCAAAACCCTTTGTAGTAGAATGTGATGCATCAGGAATTGAAATAGGAGCAGTATTAATGCAAGATGGCCACCCAATAACATTTGAAAGTCGAAAGCTCAACAAAAAGGAAGAGTTAAAATCTACCTATAATAAGGAAATGTTAGCTAGTATGCATGCATTGGCTAAATGGCGACAATATCTCTTAGGAAGCAAATTTTCGATACGTATTGATCACAATAGTCTCCAATACTTACTAAGACAAAAAACATTGTCCACAGAACAACAAAAGTGGATGGAGAAACTTTCCACCTTTGATATGGAAATAATACACAAAAAAGGGAAAGACAACATAGTTGTTGATGCACTATCACGAAAAGATGAGGAAGTAAACGCATATGCAACAACAATAGTCATTCCAGATTGGTTGGATGAGATTCGAGTTGAGTATGCCAAAGATCCTGAATCTAATTCCATAATCAACAATTTAGACCAAAACCCCAAATTTAAATGGAAAAATGACATTTTATGGTACAAGAACAAAATCTACCTAATTTCATCCTCAAAATTTAAAATGAAAGCTTTAAGGGAGTCACACAACTCCCCAGCATCAGGACATGTGGGTTTTTTCAAAACCTACTATAATGCACAACAATCATTTTATTGGAAAGGAATGAATAAGGAGATTCAAAGATTTGTTGTCGAATTGTAACAATCGAATAGTTGTAAACATCATTAAGTTTCATAAGCAATTTGTTCAATAAATTGAGACAATAACTTCATAGCAAAATACTGATTTTCGTAACAACAATTTCAGTAACATAGATTTATCAATGAATAATTATTTCATGGCAGAATGAAACAAATACATAACTTAACAAGTTACTTGGTTCTGATGCTAATTTACGTTGCCTTGCTGCCTTGCTGTTGCTCTCCTGCTACCTGCTACAAAGTCCAATCCTGCCACAAACAAAGAATAACTGCCCAAAAACTAATGTCCACCCTGCCAACTAGGAAAACGACCTAGCTCCAGGATATCTACGGATATCCTGGCCCCCGTGCCCAAAACCTCCAGCAACTCGGTGGCTCAACTGGTCCAAAGTCACAGCCAGAAATTGTGCCTCAATCTGATCACATGTCCGCCAAAAAAAAAACCCTCGGCCCCCACCCAAATCATCCCCCCTTATCCCTCCTTCACCGCCTCATGCCTTAACTCCTTTACCTGCCGCCGTCCCCCTCCATACTCCTTCCATTAATATTCTATCTTCTCGGGATTCGTAGTCCCTCCCTAGCTGCATACACAACCATTTTATATCATATAACAATGATCTCTCAAATCTATTTCTCAGGTCATTAAATGTAATTTTGTAATTAAATATTTAGTTAGTTAATCACAATTATATCCTTTAACTTCATTAATAACTCACTTAATTAAATTCATTAAATCATCATTGTTTAATTAACACTTTATTGACACAATTAATACTTTAGTTAGTTTTGTTTTACACTTTCCTACAGTTTTCCAACTAGGGGCATTACATACACCCACCCTTCAGGAAACTTCGTTCCGAAGTTAAGGTATCGTATAGTGCAAAGGAAAAGAGCATGGTTCACACATTCATAACAGTAACTGACACTATCAGTAGGTAAGTTAAAAAAAAACTCATATATACTAGTGTATGTGTGCAAGAAATGCATGTGTAGCTAGTACATGCAATTCTCGTGCATGTACTAATAATCAAACTATCATCCATTAGTAATTTATGTATGCATTCAATCCAGTCAGCAAGACTAGTCTTTTATAAAAGACAACAATCAATTAATTGTGTGAGAAATCACTTAATTACAATTGTCCGGTTCAATAATTTATTTTAGCAACTGTGGTTTAGTTACATAATAATGAATATTCATATATACACATTTCTCTTCATCAAATTCCACCACATGATAGATCTCCTTATTGTCTCAACTATTACTACTCATCCTTCCTCCCTAACCTACTTCCAACTCCATTCCTATCCATCCTCTGCTAGACTATCTTGGAGCGTCAGCTATACTGACCTAACTCCAAATAGAACCCGTAAGTGGAAGTGTCGCTA
>ML814316.1:162080-207197 GCA_009831015.1 Picea engelmannii | reverse complement strand
GTATATCATATATTGCACTTCATGTGCCATTACGAAGCCATCCATCAAGAAGAAAGGCTTATACACCCCTCTTCCTACTCCCTGGAGGCATTGGGAATCCATATGATGGATTACATGCATGACCTTTTGTCCACCAAGCAAGGAAATGATTGCGTATTTGTGGTGGTTGATCGATTTTCTAATATGGTCATTTTCACAGCCTGCAAGAAGAGTATCACAGTGGCAGATACTGCCAAGCTCTTCTTTGAGAGAGTATGGGTCCATTTTGGGATACCACAAACCATCATCTCTGATCATGACAACAGGTTCCTCAACACATTTTAGTCGAGTCTCTGGTCATTGTTGGACACCAAGCTCACTAAATATACTACCTTCCACCCTCAAACCGATGGCCATAAATAGGTCATCAATCATATGATTGTGCACATCCTACACATGTATAACTTTAAGCATCCGCATACATGGTATGAGAGTCTTCCCTATGTTCAACAAAGCTACAATAGGACTCTCCATATCTCCACCGACAATATCCCATTTCAGGTGGGGCTGGGATTCCAACCCTTGGGTCCCATTGATGTTGCACTACCTCTTGGAACCACACATACATAATCTTCCCATGTTCAATCTGAGGCTGACAAAGCCACCAAATTCATTAGGCATATTCAACACATCCACCACTAGGTCCATGAGATTTTACAAAAATCCAATGGTAAGTACCAGCAGCGCCATGATCAACACTGGGTACCGTACAAGTTTCAGGTGGGAGACAAGGTCTGGTTACATTTTTAGAAAGAACACCTTACAGGGACCCATCGGAAGCTTCATCCACTTCACTATTGGCCTTACACTATCACCAAGTTTGTGGGAGACAATGCTTTTGAGCTCAATACTCCCCACTTCCTTGGCTTACACCCAATGTTCAATGTGGACCTCCTACGGCCATATTTTCCACCATTATTGGACACCTCAGAGATCGCAAAACATTTGACACCAATAGAGCTCAACCCTAACTTCATGGAACAAGCATCCACTGATTAGATAGTGGACACACAAGTCAAGGGCACTCACCAGCAGAGGATCTAATTTTATCAGGTTGTCAAGGCAGGGCAAATCCTACACCAAGGTAAATGGCTCACCCATGGCCAAATTCAACAGAAATTTCCTCACCTAATGGGGGAACTCAACGCAATGTAGAACATTTCTTTCTAAGGGGGGAGGACTGATTCAGGTGGATATTGGTGGCCACCCACCTATTCCAACTGGCTCCTTTTGATAGTTTTAGTTGTACACGTTCTTATGTAGTTCTTTGTAATTGTGGGTTATACACTTTTAGGGTTGTCTAAATCCCTACACACTTGCCAGGAGGAGATTGGTGGCCGCCCACCTAATCCAACTAGCTTATTTTGGAACTTTTCATGTCAGTTCATCTTTCTATACTTCTAGGGCTGTTTTGGGGCCCTAAACAATGTTTTTTTGGCTTTCCATAGTGAAATTGCAAACAAAGTTAGAGTTTGATGGAATAATGTGTAGTTCTTGAAAAGACCTCTCCAACAGTCTATCATGTGCCTAAAACGAAGTTCATATGCAAAAGTTACGACCTTGGGAAGTTGAGGCACCAACTTACCCATCAGGGCCCACATAACTTTTGGTGTTTCATCACCTAGGGTTAGGTTTTTGGATGTCTAGGGTTTTGACATTTATGAGTAATGTTAAAAAGGCCTCTGGAGCCTCATTGTAATCATTCTACTTAGATGGATGCATGTAGCGTCCACATCTCTTCTCAGAGATAACTACCACCATTCGAGCAAGTTGTTTTCAGTTCTGCAGTTTTACAGTTTCATCCTATTTTATTTATTCAATAAAAGTTATTGTTCATTGGATATTTGTTGTTGTTATTTGTATCTCTCTGTTATTGTATTCATTCTGTTATTTATTTATTTCTGCTCATAAATCCATATTAAATCCTACCCTAAACATGGCATGGGAGGTTTCCATTTCCTATTTTGAAGTAAAGTCACTGTGTGATGTCGTGACAAAAAGGTACAGTTTCCAGGAAGGATTTCCAACCTAGGATCGATCATTCACGATGCCTAAAGAAGTCAACAAACTTGTTAGATATGAATAACAGGATGGTGAAATATTTGATTCTATTGACTATGACGAAGACTCGGTTGAAGAGAAGATCCAAGAAGAAATGCTTGAAGAAAGTTACCAAGAAGTTCATGATGAAGTTTATCATGTTGTAGATTCAGTCGAGACATTTGATGAAGATGAAGTGCTTATATCTTCCCTTCCACTTGATGAAGACATACATTCCTTTTCTTCTCCTACACATCAAGAAGAGAACATGACGAGTTATAATGCTTTTGAAAACTTTGATGATGTTTTATTCCATGATTGTGGAAATGAAGAAAGTTGCCAGGAGGATATCGATGAAGTTTCTCTTGCAGAAGGTCTGAACAAGACATTGTTATCTACTTTCCCTTTTGAAGAAGATAAAGTTGTCAAATCTTGTGAAGCGGTAATCAAATCCTATGATATGGGTGAAATCATGGAACAACTCACAGATATAGTTAACAATCACGTTGATGATTTCATACAGGTTGGGAGATGTAGATGGGATTTTGGTCTTTTCATTTTTTGTAGAGACCCCATTTACAACATTGAGGGTAGACCTCAATAAAAAGGGGTTAAATTGTCATCGTTAGAGGACTAGTCTTCATGCATTTACAATTCAAATGTTTGGAAGCCTAGTGATGATATGGTTACAAATTTATTCTACCCCTTCAAGGATGACTTGTCGCAACATACACCAGGTGATCTTTGGTCATCCCTTGATATGTACTCTTTTGGGGATGCATATTTGTTCTGTGATGATTTTCATCCATTATGCTCATATTTTGATAGACAATAGGTCATGGCCAGCCAGGGGCACTCTGAAGTCCACACTACCAAATGAAAGTACTTTCATATTGATACTTTTGGTGGGGATTGACAGATAAAGAAGCAACGTTTCATAAGTCCGAGGGAGGAGTTTTTCTCTACACATGAGGTTGTGCCTTACTGCATCTCCCTTTGTTTGGAAAATCAACAAGTTTTCTTGGGATCCTTTACCTCCTCTCAGCATTCATGGGGCAATGACATTTTAGGCAAAGAACAATCCCTTGTAGAGAAATATGGTTCTAGTGATTAAGAATACTTCCATGAAACACATCATGTTGAAGATATACTTAAATTATCCCTGACTTATGTTTCTACTACACACATATACAAGGATATGGTCAATTTTAGTCATGAAGATGAGCCATCATCTATGTATGATATTCTCATTCAGAGATGGATTGATCAAGCTTGTGGGATACACTTTCAGGTAGGATGAGCAGGTTGATGGTTCTTATTTCTAGTAGGATTTCCTCCCTCCCACCCATCTCCATGAGTTTCATTTCATCATTGATTATATATCTATTTATGCTCATGATAATTACGTTCTTGAATTATCTTTTTTGTTTTACATAATTAATCAAATGGGGAGATACTTTCATGAGTCGATTAGCTGGTTGCACTGGTTGTATGACTTCACTTGACATCACCTATCACTTGATAATTAGGGCCCCAAAGCCCCGGGTAAGTAGGTAGGTCATATTTATTTCCTTTCATTTTCATATTGATTGTTCATGTTGGTTTATATGTATTTCATATTTCATTTTTCTCTACTTACATATTTATTTCATGTTTAGTTTAGAAATTAAAAAAAAAAATGCTAAAATTTTATTTTCTAGATTAGTTTTATTTCTGATTTCGATGTATATGGATGAAGGGTGATAAAACTACCCTATGTTTTATAGTGTGATTTTTTTAGTGTAGGTACAGGTCTACTAGGAAATGTTACAACTCTCATGCACTCTACAACGAATACATGTCCCCAAGTAGGAGCGAGATGTTATCCCCAATTCCTAGGGATAACTAAGGAGATGATGTATCAAGTCCCTCATGTTGCAGACATGGAGTACCGAGAGACGGCTTGACCAGTAGTGTCCACTTGCATATAAAGAGACCCTCCTCACCACCATAGCTCTAGGTTCGTCACGACAGTATCCACCACATCAGCTGGCCTCCAGAAGACATTGGGTCTTTCTCCATGAGGTACAAGTCAGGTATTATGGTGAGTGTCATTTCAATATTTGAGGCATTTGAGTTTGTTATGTCTATTACTGCTTTTGATTATGTGACATTTGCATGGACATTATTCTCTTTTCCATGTTTCACTTTGGTGGTTGACATTGCACCCTAGTAAGTGGGTCACCCTTAGGGATAGGGATGCTACTGGGAGGTCCTTTGGATGAGTCATCATGCCATTTATGACCATACTTATCACTTTCCACACTCCATTCCCTCATCTCCTCACCTTTTGGGATTTTTGGGTGTACGGAACCAAGAAGGAGTTGTCCCTCATTTCATGGGAAGAAGGGGCTGAAGGCCTAGAGGGGAGATAGTTGGAAAAATATAAAATCCTACTTATGAACCTTCCAGATGCTTGCCCAAAGAGATCTTGAGAGAAATGAAATTCTTCTCCTAAAGAAAAATCAAAGATCTGCAAAAGAAAATAACATTATATAAATCTCCCCACTTGTTGAGGTGTGTACACTCATGCAGTGTCCCTTTCTTTCCTTGCATATGGCACTCTGTCTACCTCTAGCTTCAACCGTTCTTGTGGTACTTCCCCCCAAGCTAATCGATTCACCAATAGGGAGTACCCATGGTTTTGGATGTCTAATTAATTCATGGCATTAAATGGGTTTGGTAAAAGGATGCATTGAAAATTAAGGTGAAACATACCCTCTACAAAGGAACTCATAAGTGAGACACTACAACATCTTGTATGTCATGAACCCCATGCCCAAAAGTTTTTCCCCTCATCCATGACACATCACCCATATGACTGAGAAGCAGGGATGATTTTAAGGATGGAAATTCATATTAAAATGTACAAACATGGGCTAATCTTACTAGTCCTTAATATGAAAAATGTAAAATGTTTGGCGATAGTTTTGCAAAAATATTCAAATTTCAAAGGATTTTATATAGTTTATATAAATTTTTGGCGAATTTTGATGTAAAATAATTTTATTCTATGGAATTTGGGAGAATCATTTTTAGAAAAAATAGAAGTCAGTGAATCTTTTTTGGGGAAAACCATGGAAAATTAGCCCATTTATGAAATTTAGCCCCTAAAATAATCTATTCTTAGAAGTAGGTCCCCTTAGGAAACACCCCTAAACTTGAGGGACGATTCACCTAATAGGTCGTTTTGTTAACCCTCCCATACTCAAACTTGGTAAATTGCACAGGGTATTTGAGCATTCGTTTATTTTGATGAGGTGGTTTGGATGTACTTGCTTGAATGAATCTTTTATTGATTTGATTTACTCATCATGATGCTTTGAATTGATATCCTTGGACGGCATATCCATTTTTCTTTGCATGACCCACTTGGTGGACAATTTTGGAGGAACAATCCTAGTTTGGGCTTCCATGGGGCTTCAAGCCCACAGGTTGGATACAAAGGGCCAACATGCTAGATCATGGAGACATTTCTTTAGAGTATTACATGGCATCATGGAGGACCTAACCTAGCCCCTACAACCCAAACATTTTGCTTGAAGGAGGCAAAACGTCACTTTCTTGAGGCTTGACATCATAAAGGGGCTAGGGTTTGGTGGTGATGGAGTTGCTACTTGACACTTGGCATAATTTAGTGGGAGGAGGCTATAACACATGAGAGGGAGGATTTATGATCCCCAACGACCACAACCTTCTACTCCAATGACTTACATAAACAGTAAAAATGTCACCCTTAGAGGGGTGGTGTCATGTTAGGGTTTCTATTGTGCACTTTTTTGAGATTTAAATTTGAATTAAAGATGAATTACTTGTGTAAAGGGGAAAAATAAGGGTTGTTATCCAATTATTTTTTGTTTACCCTAATTTATGTGGGAAAACTATGTTTAAGACATTTTGTATAAATAGAGATCATTTGAATCTCATTTCATATCATAACTTTCCCATTGTGAGAAGTACTTGGCTGAAATTTTCGCTATACTTGAGGATTCTTGGTGTTTATGTCTCTTGCAAATGAATTTTGGTGTTATCTCTTGGTGTATGGATGAGCTAAGGTGGTGCACACCTCTTGGAGACTTTCTTTATTGCTATTGGATGGTAATTTTCTTGGTGAACTAGGGTTTGATCTCTCTCTTTCTAGGAATTGGTAAGGAAAAATCTACATTTGTTAGTTTCTTATTGATCTTTCTTGGTTATTGTTGGTTGGAACCCTAGGAGGATTATGTTGGATACACCCTCCATTAAAATTCATCTAGTTTTCTAATTTTACAAGTCGTTTTTTGAGGGTTTCTAAGAGGAATATGAGTGTGTATACCGTCCTAGATTTTACCCTAGTTTGATTGGCATACCCTAGGGAGTAAGAGGATTTACACCCCTATGGACCTTGTTGACCCAAATTGTGTTTAAATACTCCATTCACCCAAATATTAAAGGCACTAATCTGAATTTTGCATTGGATATATAAATTACTTACCTTGGTAAACATGAAAAGTCAAGATTTTGAGGTTGTCTAAGTTGGAATCAATTCTATGCTTTATGTGCTTGGTTGAGCCACTAGGGAGTCTTAGTTTTCTAATTATTTATTACTTTTTTTATAACATTTAATATACAACCATTAGGGCTGCACAAACCCTAAATCAAATCTTCAAATAACTCCTAACTCGGCCGTAAAAAATTGCTAGAAGTTTGACCCTATTTTCTCCAAACCCTAGCACACTTTTTGGGTGGATTGCTTGTGATTTTAGGTGGCTGATTTCTCTATTGTAATAACTTGTTTGTTACATCCATAAGGCTGATAATTACTTCTACAAAACTTGTTTACAACAACCTTACATTTTTGCTAAAGTTTTATGCTATCTTCTTGAGCTAAACTAGTCAATTTGCTAGCTTGTCTCTTGTACCTTTCACTAAGTTTTGAACAACTTTATTTTGAAGCTCTTACTATATTTTTGTTGTTGATGTACACTTTTGTTTACTTCTGCAATTAGGGAAAACAATCTTAAATTGCTTGTACACCTAACATTATACAAATATATTTGGCTTGTTCTTGTGTTTTGGGCATGTACATCACTCTTTACAGGTATTCTTACCTATTGGAAACCTTTGGATACCACCAAGATGCTTTCTCATGCCTTTATGTGCTTAGTATCTTGACCTATAGGGGCTACACTTCCATCATTCCACTTTATGTCTCATTTCTCCTTAGGGTCACCTGGGATTTCCCCCTTGTGGTGATTTTCATCATCACTAAATTGATGTGAATACCTTCCTAAGGTGACAATGGGTAGGTGTTCTCTAAGTTGTCGCCATTTGGTGGTTGGGTTAGAATTTTCCAAACCTACAAATTATGCGATAACGGTCCCCAAAAGTTGGACCATTAAGGATATGGAAGCACAAGGCCTCCATTTGCTTCTCCATATCCACTATTCCATCGTCGATGAAGACAGTGAAGGTGGCTTGTTTCCTACTTTTATTCCCTTGTTTCAAAACTAGATGAGTTTCTCTCTCTCTTTCTCTCTCTCTTGATGTGCTTTGACAAAGTATTCCTTTCCACTATTTACCAAGCACTGCTTTTTTTCTCTCCTATGGTAGGTAGCATCCATTTCCCACATGTACAGGCTACCAAACAACACTCCACATGCATCTAATGGTGCAACTTCCCATTCTACTTCATCAATATTTCTAGCATGAATGGGAAAATTGACTTTATATCTCCGAGTGATTATCATAACAATTTTTCCTTCCAACCATACTAGTGAAATTTGCTACACTAGGTCATAGGTTTCTAGACCAACCTCATCAATTAATGTTTCAAAAATCAAATTACATTGAGAACCACTATTAAATAGATCATTTACCTTCTGATTCTTCACTTGAACTTTGATTTGAAATAGTTCATGTTTATCTTCACTTGCATTGGGTCGCTACAATGTGATGCAAACTATGACTTCATCCAGATTAGAGGTGATTTCCACCACTTTCTCTTTTGTCTTGGTAGCTTCCTTTGCTTTCCCCTTGGAATTTATCCCCTTTGGAAGCAATTCCAGATGAAGTTTTCAATATTTCTCTTTCATTTTCCCATCTACATCACATGTTTGCAATGCATGTTAGGTTCCCTCCTTTTCTCGTCTATGGCTACCATATTATTGTCTCTTTACTTGATGGTTTATTCTTGGCTCATGTGTTCTTGTCCCTTCCTGGAGTATAACTCAATATAAAGAGCCTTCATGCTCGCCTCATATATACTTTTTACATCATGAAGCCACACTTGTCTACGAATGTGGATGAAAAGTTCTCGAAGGTACTTCACCACCACTCCTAACTCTTCCAAAGAGATACCTAACCTGATGGTTTGCCTCCTAAACTCATAATTATATCCTTGTACTCCTTGTCCCTTTTTTTCCCAAAGGTACTGCCACTTCATGAGTTGTTTCTCTTCGTGTCCTATGGGATAGAATTGTGACTTCAGTAATGCCTTGAAGTCCTACCATTTCATAACCATGTGATTCTTTCCTACCCTCAGTGCATCCACATAAATATCCCACCATAGAAGAGCATGTCTGGTCATCTTCAAACGGGAAAAGGAAATATATTGTGTTTTTTGGATTTAATAAATACCAAAGTAAACTTCCAAATGTTTCAACTAGTTATCCAAGACTTCAACATTAGTTTATCCATCATACATGGGTATTTCAAGTTTTTCTTCAAATTTAAAAGGAATATGGGAAGATGAAGAAAAATAATGGTTTTAACTTAGATCATTGTACGTGGGCTCTTCTTGGTGTGCCTTGTGCTCTTCACGCTCAATCTCTACTAAGTTTGTTTCCCTATCTTTCTTCACCAACAACTAAATCACCAATTTTGTCAATGTAGTAATGCTTTTCTACAAGTTCCAAGCAAATTTGACCTCTGGGCCTTCCTTGTCATCTTCTTCACGATGATTCCCCACCTTTGATAGTCCTTTGATTCCTATCCACTACTACAATTAATGCGAGAATGTACTTCAACTTGTTATTGCTCATATTCTACATTGTTGTTGTGCATCCTCACATCAACAATATTTTCACTATGAGCTTCCTTGAAAATTTATCTTTTCCTGAAACAAAATCAACATATAAAAAATTATGAGTATTAACATCTTCCATCTATATCTCCTTTACTACTACCTCTACTACAACATCACTCTCATCTACAACACAACTCAAATATGGTTATTTGTAACTTGGTTATTGTAAACTCTTCTTGAACTTCCTCTTGTATGCTAGTAACAACATGCATTTGACTCACACTCTCTACTTTGTATATAAAACCTAAGAGATCATTTTCTTTTCCACTACATCACCTTCTTCACACACTTTCCCTTCACTAGAGAACTCTTTCACTTGCATGCTTTCTATTACATGCACCCATGTCTCACTTTCATCATTTTTCTCAACAACAGATGAAATAATTCTTTTTTATTTCTCCTATCTCTTCCCGCTCTCTTATTTTCTCTTCATATGATTTTCTTCAACATTCAAGGCTAAATCATAAACCTATTTCAATGAAAATATCTTCTTTCTACACACTTTTTTTTGTGGACCAATGAAGACCATATAAATTCATTTTTTTTCTCCTCATCATATCTTATTAAAGTCATTTTACAAAATTCTTGAAAATAATACTCTACACCTATATCATTATGCTTCAATTCTTCTATTATTTTAAGCATTTTCATGATATATTCAAGTGTTGCAAACTTACATTTGAACTTCGTGACAATTTTCTCTTGATGTTGGATCTTTTCTTTACCTCTTCTTCTTCCATCCATCTTCAATTGTTTCTACTACTCTTGCAAACCTCTCAGTCTCCCATAGACAATATTTACTTTCATTCTTATTACTAGACTTCTCTAGATGATCTTGTCTCAGACCTTATAATCATATCTTTGATCATAAATATAGAGGAAGAAGTAATGTCAAGCTTTATTGAAATATTGAGAATGGTTGGGTCTTCAACTAGATGGCATTAATAATAATGTTACATGCCCTCTGTTCACTTGATTAATTTTTGTGGATCCAATCTTCTAGAAAACTAAAAACCTTTTTCCTTTTCTAGAAATATATTATTCTTCTTCATCTACATTTCACATTATTCTCTATTGTGCCAATTCTACAACATTCATTTTCTGAATAAACATTCTTTGAAACAATTCTTTAATTTATGTTATAGAATATTCCTCACTTATTTTATTGTTTCTTACTCTATGTCTCATAGGAACTTATTTTCTTCTTATTGTCATTGCCTTTTCAACACATCCACTCTTAGCAATATTATTTTCTCATGTAAGGTTCGTCATAATCAATATTTTTTCTTCATTTTCATCTATTTTACACAAACACTCTCCAACAACAATTGCAAGTTCTTTCTATTATGATATCGTATGATACATGTCATGAACCTACAATTAATAATATACACAAAAAATACAAAATACAAAATATATACAATATCAAATGCAATATCCATAATACAACATAATATGAAACTAGTTCTATTAAGTTTTATTAAACAATGCTCTCAAACCTTATTACATATCACAAAGCCACTCATTGGATTTTTGGATTCTTCCTCCACTCTCCATCTACTATAAAAATAGTCAAAACACCTTCTTCATTCAAAGGATTACAACTTGTACATAAAAAAAAAATGGAATTCAAACTATCCATAGTGTCACTATTCACAAGTTCAAGCCCAAAGTCTTGATATGGAAAGAGTTGCAGTGTTTTAAAGTTAACCTATGCCATTGGGGAAAAATGAGGTAAAGTTCCTTGATGATACTATGGATGAGGACCCTTCTCACATTAAGGCCCTCAATTCAAGAGTGGCTCTAGGAGATGCGAGACCATGGTTGAGTTTAAAATTCTCCAAAGGCAAAACATGGTTACAAATCTATCTAGATAAGTGTTTTATTTTATGTATATTACATCACTATTGTTGGGATTTGGTGACAACAAATTCCTTCAAGGATGGATTTGGATCCTATTATTTTGTGCTGGTTACAACCAAATAGACCAAGTTAGAATATGGATAGGGATTGCATTTAATAATCAGTTTCTTGTAAATGCATATAAATACATGTAAGCCTGTAGAGGCAAAGAGAGAGAGACTGAGTGAGAACTTTCTAGTCTGTTGTAATCTCCATGATATAAATAATAAGACAATCGATGCCTATGCTTGGTGGGCGTAGCCCAACGTTTGGGTGAACCACATGAAATCCTTCTGTTCCTTATTTGTGTGATTGTTAATTATCATATGTGAATTGTGTTTTCCTCATTTGCAATTCTAACAAGTGGTATCAGAGCTAGTTGGAGGAGTGTCAAATTCTCGGAGGAGTGGAAAAAAGTGAAATCTGTGTGAAGTGTGTCGAGTTCAACATTGCCGCAAGTCCCTCCTCTGGAAGGGTGCGACGTCATACTAGTCAGACTTCACGCCTGTTTGAAAAACTAGAATCATCATAGTCCAGGAGTGTGGTACAGTGCGGAGACTCTTTAAGATTGCCACATTCTAGGTATATCGAGAGGTGCAACGACGACTCCTTAAGATAATGTTTGCATGTTTTTTTTTCTTCTTGGAAAAGTTAAGGTATTTTTTATAAAAGCGTGAGTAAAGGTTTATTATTAAGAAAAGCTTGAAGATGCAAGTCACATTCCTGGATGAATGAAGTAAAGGTTTTTTAATTGAGTAAAGGTATAAGGTAAAAATGTAAAAGGTGGAGGAATTAAAGTAAAGGTTAATTTTTTATTAAAAGTTTTTTTTTTTTAAAGTGAATTTTTAGTAAAAGGTTTTTTATTAAACCTTGTGTATTTATTCCTCCACATGATTTTTAAAAAGGCCTTGGTTATTATAAGCAGTGATTTGGGTGTTAGGAGATATTGTGCTAATGGATAATATGCAGAGTTCAAAGTTTGAAGTTGAAAAGTTTAGTAGTAAAAAACAAATTGAGCTTTGGAAGCTTACGATGCGGGATTTACTGGTGCAACAAGGGTTGCAAAAAGCATTGACAGGCAAGTCAAAGAAACAAACAGCCATGATGAATGAGGAATGGGAAGATCTGGATGCAAAATCTCTTAGTACCATTTGTTTATGTCTGACGAATGATGTTCTATTTAATATCGTAGGAGAGGATACAACATCAGGCTTATGGAGCAAGTTGGAAAGTCTATATATGACAAAGTCCTTAACGAGCAAAATCTACTTGAAGAGACAGTTGTACAGTTTGTGGATGAAATAAGGTACACAAGTTGTTGACCATTTAAATACCTTCAATATCCTTATAGTTCAATTGACTAATATGGAAGTTAAATTCGAATATGAAGATAAGGCTATTACACTATTGTGTTCGTTGCCTGAGTCTTGGGATAATCTAGTCACCTCTATTAGCTTTAGCTCAGTAGATGTTTTAGATTATGACTCTGTTGTGGGAGCTTTGTTGGCTGAGGATATGAGGAGAAAATCTAGTCAAGAAAACTCAACTTCAGAGGCGATGTTGGTCAGAGGTTGAACTAAAGATCAGAATGAGAGAAGTTTTTCTCGATCTAAGTCAAGACACAGAAAGGGTAAATAAAAATGTTGGTACTATGGCAAAATAGGACATCTCAAGAAAGATTGTTGGAAAAGAAAGGAATCGGAGGAAAACTCTACAAAAGAAGCAAATTTGGTTGTAACAAATTTAGGTATGACTGATCAAGTTTTATCTGTTTCTAATAATTTACAATATCAAGAAGAATGTAATTTAGATTCAGGTGCCTCCCACCACATGTGCTCACATAGAAATTGGTTCATTTCTTACCAATCTGTTGATGAGGGTGTAGTGTTTACGGGAAATGGTATTCCTTGTAAAACTGTTGGGGTTGGCAGTATTAGAATCACGATGTTCGATGGTATTGTTAGGGAATTAACGAATGTTAGATATGTACCTGAGCTTAAATCAAATTTTATTTCATTGGGAGTGTTGGATTCTTATGGATATAAATATACATGTCAAGGTGGAGCACTCACATTGTCTAAAGGTAGTTTAGTAGTGATGAAGGCAACAAAGGTTGATAACCTTTATAAGATGGAAGGGAGTATTGAAGTGGCATCTAAAGTGATAGATGTATCTTCTTGTTTATGGAAAAAGCATCAAGGTCATAAGAGCAAGAAAGAATTGCAGGTACTAGTAAGCGGTAAATCATTTCCAGACTTAAAATATTTGTTTCTGAATTCCTGCTTGTTTTATATCTCTGCAAGTTATGTTGGTGGTATAAAGGGATGTTGTGTGTGTGATCCTACTTCTCACAAGGTCATCATTGAAAAATATATAGTATGTATGGAAAAACCAAAAGGGTTGATTCAAGATCTCAACGGTAAATTTGTTTGCATGCTAGAAAATTCATTGCATGGCCTATTGGTACCCAGGCAAATATACAAGAGGTTTGAATCCTTCATAGTGATTTAGAATTTTTCAAAGGGTAGGAATGACTATACTGTTTATAGTACATTCACAGTCTTGATGTTATTTTCTGATGATATGCTCGATGCAAGTCGAAGCATGGACAAAATCAGTAATAAAATGACTCAAGAGGACAAGACAATTCAGATGAGGGATCAAGGAGCAAAAAAAAAATAATTATGGGCATGGAAGTACATAGAGATGGTAATGGTAAGCTGTGGTTGGAGTTTAATGTGAACATTGTAAAAATAGTTTTTATCCCTCTTGCTTTCCATTATAATTTTTCTTCAAGCATAGGTCATGTCTATAAAGAAGGAAAGGTTATGTCTCATGAAAGTCCAGTAGGAGGTCTGTTGTATGTGATGAAATGGTTAAGACCATATGTTTCACATGATAATGATGTTGTCAGATACGTGACAGATTCAGGTGTTTTAGTGAAATGGGTTCTTCAGCGTTTGAGAAGCACAAATGTCACCTATAATGGTTACACTGAGATGGTCTGTGATAATTGTAATGTATATTTTACAGGTGTTTTGGTTATGAGGAGATCTATCACTAAATAGGTCTCACAACACAGTTGTGGAAAATATGTTGGAGGTGGAGTGACCCCTCAGGAAGTCCAAACTTGTGCAAGTCAAACATGCGAGATCATGAAATTGGTTTTATTAGAGAAGTTGCAGTGATGCTTGGCTTCTCTTGTCTTGCACAAAAGGTGATGAACAAAAGGAAGGAGAAAGGTATCAGGTTAATTGTTGTCAAGGTGGAGATTGTTGGGATTTGGTGACAACGAATTCCTTCAAGGATGGATTTGGATCCTATTATTCTGCGTTGGTTACAACCAAATAGACCAAGTTAGAATATGGATAGGGATTGCATTTAATAATCAGTTTCTTGTAAATGTATATAAATACATGTAATCTCGTAGAGGCAAAGAGAGAGAGACAGAGTGATAACTTACTAGTCTGTTGTAATCTCCATGATCTGAATAATAAGACAACTGATGTCTATGCTTGGTGGATGTAGCCCAACGTTTGGGTGAACCATGTGAAATCCTTGTGTTCCTTATCTATGTGATTGTTAATTATCATATGTGAATTGTGTTTTCCACATTTGCAATTCTAACAACTATCATTGTTTTCCTCATGGATGCACTTATAACCATGTGTAGTTTAGATCTCTAATCATTGATCAAATTTTACTTTTCATATAACATATATTATAATATAGAAGCCTTAACACATTTTAATGATGACATGTTTGACTCATAATCATATGTTATATTAATATATTTTTAATGAATTTTGTTGTTCTTGAATGATTGTGAACATGTCATATATTAGTGTGTTTAACGTTTTCCATGTTATTGGTGTGTTTAATGTTTTCAATGTTGTGTTGAAATATTAATTAATATTTTGTTAAAATTTTATTTTTAATATAATTTTTTGAAATTTCACTTTATTTATTTTAAGTTTTCCAAATTTAATGTTTATGAATGTCATGTTTTAGGGCTGATTGAATATTTAACTATAATAATGAATATCAACAAATTCTTCATTTCATTTTAGTCCAAATAATTATATAGCTTAAGGGGAAATATACAAAACAAGTGTACTTCGATGTCAACAAATTATAACTCTTATGACACACCTTTCAAAGCATAAAACAAATCTAAAATGTCTTATTATAATATATTATAACGACATCACTTCTACTCCTTTATCATCTAAATATGTCTTCAATCACTTAACTAATTTATATATATGTTATGTCAAATCAACATGAACTGAAAATCTACTCAATCAATAATATAACATGAGTTGAAAATAAAATATGCAAGTATACACTATTTGGATAGTTGGAAAAATAATTATATATATATATATATATATATATATATATATATATATATATATATATATATATGAAGTACAAGTACATATATCTTTATCAAAAATATAGTACAAGTCAACTCTCCAAACTCTAGCTAGTGAAACTCTAAGAAAATCCTAGCCACCAACTATGTTAGTTAGGAATCGCTCCCATCCAAATTTGGTCAGTCCATTAAAAATCCTCAACATGATAGAATAAACACTGACAAGTCCTCCTTGGCATGTACACTAATATTGTATAGCAAATCTCTCCAAACTAGCATGGTGATCTTCCTTAGGGTTTACAAACCCTAGCCATGTTGCATCACACACGTACATGGAAAGACACCTCTAATGTTAGCCTCCAAATCTACATGTTCATC
The DNA here is from genome assembly GCA_009831015.1 of Picea engelmannii. Lineage (NCBI taxonomy): Eukaryota > Viridiplantae > Streptophyta > Pinopsida > Pinales > Pinaceae > Picea > Picea engelmannii. The sequence continues at coordinate 191,355 of ML814316.1, read as the reverse complement.
CCAACATTTGAATCCTCAAACCCTAGGTCTTCAACTCTTGCATCAACACAAACAAACCTCCATGGAACATCAAGGATACAATAACCAAGTCTTCTTCCAAGCAAGGCATCACACCAAGCTCACAACTTATCAAGCTAATCTCTTCATGATATTTCCCTAGCTTCACATCCCACAAGAACGAGGCTCTGAAATCATGCAAGGCATTAGCTCCACTCTCTATATTCTACTAGGCCAAAACCCCCAACACTACAACAAGATCCATAATAATCATCACCATCCCCAATGTCATGTTCTTCTCTAGGGTTTATAAGCACAACACAAACCCTAACATCCTAAGAGAAAATAGTAGCATCACACAAGAGAACCCTTTATAATAACATGCAATCTCTCTCTCTCTCTCTCTCTCTCTCTCCTTGTCCTCTCCTAAGGTTTCCTCATTAACCTTGATGGAATGATCCTAGGGTTTCCTCATGAACCATAGAACTTACTTCTTATGAGGATTCTCCAAGACAATATGAAGAACATAGTACAATGATGATAATGAATGCAAGATACCCCTCCTCCATTATATATAAGGCACTCCTCTTATCGTCGTGTGCCACATGTCCTCTGATGTGCCCACTACTACTCTTATGTGTGGCAACATAATCTCAAAGCTCCAATGGTCCTCCTCAACATATGTGTCCAAGTCCATCATCATTCTCCATATAGTAAGCTTCTCAACCTAATTGTCTTCAAGTAAAGTGTCCAACCTCCAGGGTATATATCACATGGTCCCAAACACCAAGAGATAAGTACCCTCCTAAAAGTTCCCAACACTCCTCCTATGTAGGTACCTACCCTAATTGATAAATTGACTTCCCCGTTGTGCACCCAATGGGTTAGTCATAATGCCTATTAGGGTAGACACCTTTTTAAGTAAGAATAGCATGCTAGCACTCTAACCAAGGTCAACCATCCATATGTCCATGAAGCATAGCTAAGGGGATAGGAGAAATAACACCCTCCCAAGGAAAATGTGGGGTATAGCTTTTAGTTTTTTATATTTTTCTCATACTTTAAAAATCATAATTTTAAATTTTGATGTGATATTCGTAATAATAATAATAACAATTTGTTTATTAAGTGGTAATTTTTTGTTAAATATTTAATCACTATTGTTAAACATTAAAAGCATTGTTGTAACAAGTACGTTAAAAATTATTATTTGTCCAAATAATATTAAGATTTTACTTTTTAGTAAAAAATCGGTGGGTGGGTGTGTGTGTGTTGCGAGATAATTAATAATTTGTGTTTTATTATTGTTAATTAAAGTGAAAATCTGATATTTGTTATAAAAAACATTTACAAAAGGAAAGTTATACTTATCTATATTTTGATATTAAATTTTTGAACATTTTTATTAATTATGGTAATATCTATTAGGGTCCTACCCTAATCCCCTTGCTTATATACTTTATTAATGTATGAGGCAACCTTCCTTGAATAAGGCCCATTAAATAGTTAGTTAATAGTCATTCATTGTAAAAATGGTCCTCTTTATTAATAAGGCCTAAATTAATTAGTAGGCCCATTAAATAGTTAGTTAATAGTCATTCATTGTAAAAATGGTCCTCTTTATTAATAAGGCCTAAATTAATTAGTAGGCCCTTGTCATAAGTGGACCCATAGGTAGTTAAGATTCTCTTTGGATAGCTATATATTGAGTATAAGGTTATGTAATGTTTTACCAATAATTGTTATTGTATTTGGAGCATTTCTCTTAGAGGTTTTCCCCCTTGAAGAGGCAAGTAAAAATAGATCTCTATTTTTTATTATCAAAGAGATCTTTCTTAGGGTTTATCTCTCTTTTCTCTCATGTTCTTGGATTTTTCACTACATTTTATGTGATTTCTTTAAAGTTTTTAGGGTTAAGTACAATACAAGTGGTATAAGAGATCTTTATTTGGCATGAAGTGAGAGAATTTTTAGGCAGAATGTGGGAAATTTTTCTCTTATTTTTGTTGATTTTTGACGGGAAAAAGAGGATGGTAGCATATAGGTCAATTTATAAAAAAAATTGTGCAAAATTTAGAGAATCCAACCCAAAATCTAAATTCCTCTAAAAAAATATACAGTTTAAAATAATAAAAACACATCCAAAACAGAGTCCGAGAATTGGAGATATCATTGATTTAAAATCATTTTTTTAGGGTTTTTTCCAGGAAGGTCTTGAATTTCGTAGATTGAATATCTTTTGATAGAGTGCATACATTTTAGTCAAAACAGTGCTAGTAGATCCAAAGAAGTTGTGGAATTTCATCATTTGGGTGATAATATCCAATGCAAGTATAGCAGAAGTTGTGATCATTTTACATTTTCGACCTCAAGCCCTACCTTGCATAAGTTATTTTCTCATGTTTTAAGAGCTTTTTCTTGGGTTAGAAAGATCATTAATTTTTAATTTTTTCTAGAGATGTGTCCCAATGTCTTATAATAACACATTGATTGATTGTTCAATAAGTTAAACTACAACAGAGTAAGAATACACATAGTAAATACAAGTGGAATCACATTGTTGGAAACCCTTGTAACCCATGTTAGTACCCCTTCGATTAGTATCACATCAGAAAATACTTGAATACATGATCTCACTTCCACGTACCCTTGGGTATATAGGAAGTCCCCTAGGTATACATGAAACCATATTTAGATAAGATAATTGACCGTCTTGTTGCTAGAGTACACTGAGAACAACACTTGGGGAGACCACTCTCTAGTAATTAGGAAGTTGAGTAATACAAATAACATCATGATTGAGTCTCCTTAGTTAGTGCCCTGAGATATTGGCCTGAGTACTATTGTTGGAACCTAGACATATATCAAATATCTATAACACCTAGAACTCCCTTGTCCTCAAGACCCAATAATTTTTTCGAGTGAGCTCACCCATGAAGGATAATACCTATAAACCACCTCATACTTCCATGGACAACATGACCACCTTCTCTACTATAGGTAGGTTGGAATTTGTAGAATCTTAGCTTAAGAAACTCAAGGAGAACATAAATGGTTTGGATAATAAGTGGGATAAGATTTTGGATGAGAAGTTAGGTGGCTTGGAAGTGAGATTGACTACAAATTTAGTGTCTCATATAGCTAGAGGCATACCAGAAGAAGAACACTAGATTGCACATCACATTGTGGCACATCGGGAAGAAAATTCTAACTTGGGACTATTTATCCACTCATAACTCTTTTTGGGTTTTCACAACAAGAGATCAATGATAATAGCATATGGCATCATTCTCCTAAAGTGGAATTGAACAATTTTGATGGTTTTGACCTATCATAATGGGTCACCTAGATGGAACATGACTTTTTCCTCTAGGGTATAACGGATGACATGTTGAAACTTGGAGTGGGGGTCCTATATCTATATTTGGAATGATGGCAATGACATACAAAAACCTATGTGCGTTACATCGCCTAGAGTCATCTTGTTAAAGATATCCATGCACATTTTGAGAAAGATACTCACTATTTGGGGCGACTTACCAAGTTATGTTAAACATGTTCAGTCATCAAATTTATGGAAATCTTTAAGAAATTATACATTCATACAAACAAATTAATTGATTATTTCTATAAATAATGTTTTATTAGTGATCTTAAGGAGGAGATTCGATCACAAGTCTAAATGTAACATCCTGCTACATGGTTGGAAGTGACTCAGAGGGCCCTAGAAGAAGAAACATTGATCAATGCATAAACCAAAAAATCATCCTTCATTTCTCACACTCGTCCTCCTCAAGGTAATTCCCCAAGAAAAACTCCTACTCATCCCTTGAAAGTAAAAAGTTTGTCTCCAGTAGAAATGGCATATTTCCAAAGATGTGGACTCTTCTATAATTGCGGTGAAAAATATGCTCTAAGTCACCAGTGTAAAGAACATAAATTGTTCCAAATTGATATGACCACTTAGGCCCTAATTGAAGACACAACTACCAAAGATACATTGGATTTACATATCGAGGAAACCAACACTCAAACTTGAGTAGATATTGAACCTCCATTCCCTCATGAAAAACCCCTAATATCCCTACATTCCTTACTAGGCATTTCAACTCCACAAACCTTGAAACTTAGGGGCTACATTAAGAACTAGAAATTTGTAGTTCTGGTTGATAGTGGAAGTACTCATAGTTTCATTCACAAGAGAGCAATAGGAGAAACCAATTGTTTTGTACACCCAACGCATAACTTTCAAATCATGATCGCCAATGGAGGTATGATGAAATGTGGGGGTAGATGTGAAAATGTCAAACTCTAGATGGGATACCATCAACTCAAAACACATCTATTTCCCATTGATATGGGTGGTTGTGATATAGTATGTAGTCTAGAATGGCTACACACTTTGGGACTAGTCACCATGGATTTCAAATAACTCTATATGAATTTCACTTAATAGGGTCATGTACACACCCTTCGAGGGATTCAGGCGATATGTATTGAAATAATCATCTCTCATCGCATGGATAAGTTATTAAAGAAAGGAATTTTGGAATTATTTCCCAATTTAATGCCATATAGGTTATGGATGATATGACACAAGAAATCCACCTATATTTGTAATTGGTCCTCAACAAACATCATCGGGTCTTTTATCTTTGAGACATCAGAGGGTTTACCCCCTTCTCAAGGAGATCATGACCATGGAATTCCATTGCTTCCAAGAAGTCAACCACCAAATGTATGTCCTTATCGACACCCTTTTGCACAAAAGAAACAAATAGAAAATATCATTTGAAAAAACTGTCATAGGTAGGGGTCATACATCCCAGTACAATCCCTTAATCATCACTAGTAATGATGTTGTTAAACAAGGAAGGCACTTGGCACATGTGTCCTAACTTTATGGCTCTAAATAAGTTGATGATCAAGGACAAATTTCTCATCCCAATTATTGATGATCTCCCTTATGAACTTCATGGAGAAAAGTTTTTCACTAAGCTTGATTTACATTTAGGATACCACCAAATTAGGATGAAAGAGACAGACATCCCTAAGACAACCTTCAAAACACAAGAAGGTCATTATGAGTTTCTAGTGATGCCTTTTGGTCTTTGTAATTTTCCATCCACTTTCCAAAGCCTCATAATTTAATATTTTCAAACTTTTCCTATGTAATTTTGTGATGGTCTTATTCGATGATATATTGATCTACAATAAATCATGGGAATCACACATACATAATGTTGACATTTCCTTGCAACTATTGAGAAACAACCAATTATTCATGAAGCGCTCCAAATGTGATTTTAGGGCTCCTGAGGTTGAATATTTAGGTCACAATGTAAGTCAGGAGTGTTGGCACAGGGGCAGACCTAGGGTTCAATGCTTAAMAATGCACCAAAAAAACCCCAACTATCGTCCCTTTAGGAAACACCTGCAAAGAAGGMAAAGTCTGRCCCAAGGTAGAAGAAGGGGGTGTTACAGGGTGTAGGTGTCTGTAACCAGGCTGGGACATGAATCTCTGATAATAGCACTTCGCAAAATATTTTGTTAATGCTTAGGAAGTGAACATGCATTATTTTATTAACCTCATTAACATYGCATAGCATAATCAAAGATAGATTTAGCACARCAACAACAAGTGATTATGCACCCTGAACACTTAGCACTTATCACTGTGAGTCAGATCTAGAATTCATTTACCCTTTAACATAAGTAAAGTACTTAAACAAAAAAAATCTATTCATTACACATCATAATCAAAGCAATAAGCAAATGCATAACAAAAAGACATTGCACAAATCAAACCATGAGACACCAGATATATGTGGTTCACCCCAAGGTGAGGTTACATCCACAAACCGCTTCGCCTCTTTATTATTCGCCAAGATATTACATCTAGTCACTCCTGTGCACTAAGCCACAAAGTCTAACTTCACACAAGACAGGAGATCTGCACACTAAGCCTTAGATCCTCCTTCTTTACCTTCCAAAAATAGGTGAAATTCACAGAGCCACAATCTCTTATCACATCACTTAGCACCTTCTACAAAATCACAGTCGAGCACAAATCCTCGACCACATACATTCCTTCCCACAAAGCACTATTGTTTCACACAGAACTCCTCCCACTCCTTCTACAATACATTCCCCTTTATTTATACTTTACAAACCCTTACAATAAGGCCTAAACATGGGGAAAGCCCATTAGCCGATATCCCATGAACTCGTTACAAAACCCTAGAGGACCTCTTATTGGGTCCACATAACCCTCAAAATAGGTGATATCTGCGATCTCAGCTCTGTTGGGGTGCTCCTTCTTCAACCAGCGTGTCAAAGTCCAAAAGTGGGCCAAAACTGACCAAAGTTTCCCAAAAACTTGGTCAAGGGCCAACAGGTCCCCAACACTCACCTGTCACTTGTCCCAAGTCACTATGGTCTGGACAATGTTGCTTAAAACACCTCAATCTTAACTCGAGCTACCTCGTTTGTGATTTCTGCTCAACGAGTTCCTGGACTTTCTGCTCTATAACAGTCCCTTCCAGGCGTTGTTCTATTGCTACAAATACTTGATCTAGCTGTGAACCCTAGCCATCGATCTCCTTGAACACCTTGCAAGATTCTTCTTGCACATGTTGTAACTTTTGTGTTACTTCCATCACCTTACCCTTGAGGGAAGTTATTTGTTGTTGTAATGTGCACTTCTCTTGGGATCTCTTCATCCTTTCTAGTGCTTTGAACAACTTCATCTGCACCTGCAATGAAAATTCTTGTTGTCGTGCCTCCTGTAACTGATCCTCTAGCTTCTTTAACTTTGGATCCTCAATAAGGCATTCATATGTTTGGGCACTTCTATCACTCAACTATTTACATGCCAAGGCAAGAGATTTTATACTTTCTATTATGTTTTTGGTGGACCCCTCCCTCTGGTCATGCACCTCCTGTGGGATGCTCGACACTATTTGGGCCTCTAGTTCAGTTATCCTAGCTTGAAGTTGTTGGAGGGTCTCTACGAGATTCACTACTTGAGCTTTGATAGGATCTTGATCCTCCTGTAACAAGCCTGACATAGAGCGACATGATTTGCTTACTGCTTCTTTGACCATGGCCTACTCTGCGAGCAACTGCTCTTTTTTTTTTTTCTGTAGCTAGGCTTCGCCAGCTCTATTTTCCTCCTGAAGCTTTGCCTAAAGCTCTAATTTATCACTTTCATAGGTAGCTACACTGTCCTGCATTGCTCATAACTGTATTGGACTTCATCTTTCTCCTTTTGTAAGGCTTATGTAGCCTTCTCCTTCTCTTCCCGAGCTCTCTGTAATTGAGCTTTTGTTTCATCAGCAAGCCTTCTTAGCTGGGCTTCTCTTTCAATGGTCATTTCTCTCTCTTCCCTTATGTATGACTTCAAACTTGCCTCTAATACTTCGACCTGTTCTGGAGGTACTCCTTTAAGGTTAACCTGAATATCCAAGTTGGGGCTAGCCTGTAGTGTTGCGAGGGTGGGAAAATTGATTCTATATTGGGGGAGGGTGATCCAAATCCTTGGTTCACCGTGCGAAATTGGTTTGTCCTCCAAGTCTATGTTCTGTGATGATGAAGGTGCAATAGGCACTGCATGGACCAAACGAACAACCTGATGCACTTCCTTCAACTCTCTCTCAGTCTTTTCATATAATTCCACCTGTTTCTCTTCATATCTCTACAACATGTCTTCAAAGGCGTCCTCCATAGCTCCACGGAACAGACTATTGTCATCGCCACTGAGAGTGGCTTCCAACTGTGGCTTATTGGTGCACATTTTCTTCCTTCCTGAAGGTTTCTTCAGAGTAACTTTCCTCTTTTGTGGGGTCATTGTCCCAACAGGGGGATCTTCAAGTGGTGGGGTGGTAGCTTTGCCTCCTCCTTTCTCTTCTTATCCTTCTACTTCATATTCTCCTCCTCGCTATCATTATGCTTCATATTCTCCTCCTCTTGGCGAGCCAGACTCGTTATCTCCAGAAGCTTTCTCTTCGTTTTCTTCATCACTCTCTATGTCCTAGAATTCAACCTTTTTTTTTTGCTTCTTTGTCCCATTGGACTGTCTGACATGTTCAACTTTTGTAACTATTAGGCTTCCTATAGTGTCAGTTTCGGATAACTTTGCATAGACAACAGGTACAAGAAATTATTTTGGCCATTCCTTTGTAATCTGTTCCATATCTTCATCTGTGATCTTATAATATGACTAAAATTCTTCACGATGCTCTTCTCTTCACACGGTGATGTAAATGAAGTGGGGATCAATGCGGAAATTCGCTATGCATCGGTATTGATGCAGGGTACATGGTGTCATACGAGGGAATGATTCAATGGAGATCTTCAACTACTGATAATGTCTGTGAAACACAACATTAGACTGCCACTGCTTCGTCATGTCATTGGCATACCACAGGGTGGAAAATTGAGTGGCCAGGGGCTCCGTAGGCTCAATCTTGGGGAAAGTAGCTCCTTTAGGCATCTTCCAAGCCACAAATGTGATCAGGATGATCAACCAACTGTAGTGAAATTCATATCATAATTCTCGGGCTTCACGACAATACTTTTCTAGCTTGTTGAGGAGGTAGTTCACCCAATTCATCTGCATGCCCTCCACACACTTTCCTGGGAGGCCCACCATGAACCCAGTGACCTGTGTGGGGCAGTTATTCCTCACTAGATTGCTAGTTAATAGTTGACAAGAAAGGCACATTGCTCCATCCTGTATGGAGGCTACCTTGTAACCTCACTTCCCCTTTTCTACCTCTCCATAGGCTTCTTTGATGCGTTGTGCTAGAGAACGGTCTGAGGTATTCCCTGAATAGAACTGTTGTGGGTTAGGACCCTTCAAACTTAAACTTGTGATCTAGTGGATCAGTGCCAGATCCACAGTAATTATTTTGTTGAGCCATAGATAACCGCCATGATAGCATGACAGAAGGATTTTAACGCAAGTGTTAACCTCCTGGTGGTGGCCAAAACGAAAAATATTCATCACGTTTAATATGGTTGACTACGCCAACCCCTTAATCCATGGTTGTGAGATGAGGTGAGGTTTATTTCCGGTTGTCTTTGTTAATTAATGGTGAGGATATAGTGTGGCGTATCTTTTCCAGTCTCCTAAGTTGAAGTCATTGTGCTTCAACAATGGGATCTGCCCTAACTGACTTCCTACTATGCAAATTCCTTTTGAAATGTACGCAGTGAACACGGAGTACTCGAAATCATGAGGGATACTGTCACAGTTAACATCATCGGCCAGAGGTAGAATATACTTGGGAAGGATCTACGGGATCTAGTTCGCATTAGCCATATCACCGCAGTACTTTCTTCTTCATTCAGTTACGGGGTTGATGTGGGTGGAACGATGTCCGATCGAAGGGGAAGCCTGCAGTCCCCTAGTCGATGATGTTTGAATAACTTCAGATACAGCTCTATCAGCCATGAGTTTCCTAAGAACTTCCTTGATAGACTTCTCCAAATCGTTGGGTTCACCCGACATTCTAGCTTTTAACAGACGTGCGGGGTAGACAAACGAACAGGCAGAGTATAGTTTCAGATAATGACAGGCAACACAGCTTGACACTTGGACAATTCTCATCTTAGCTCAGTCAATCATGGGTATTAAAAAGTGGTCCCAGTGCCACCATCGACGATTTAAAGAAGTGGGGTGGTCATGACGGATCTTCCAACAGACAGAAACTAGAGTTAAACGCTTCCATTAATGTAAATCTAGTCGTTATGGTGTGGACTCAATGTCCAAAAGCAGTCCATAAACCCATAAATGTGTTTCCTAACCATTATAGAGCATCATTCTAATGGTTGGGGCACCTCTAATGATTATATAACTTCTCCATGGCGAAGTCCAAATATGCGTGGACCTATTGTTCCAGCGAGGTTCAAACCCTGTGAACCTACCTCCTACGAGGTTCTAGTCTACGAAGTCTTCCATCAGGTTTACTTAACTTATTGTAGATTTTCCAACTTAGCCTTCTTTTTATTGAGCTTCCTTGCCTTATTTCCTGTTATTTGAGTCTCTTTAACTGTTTCTGGAATCCTCTTTCCATTTTTACTCTTATCTTCCCCCAATGTAGTGGCTTCGCACTGTTGAGCTACCCTCAAAGATTCTGAAGTTAATACCCAATTTCTTAACACTTCTTGAGTGGGCACACTTCTCTCTTGGATATATAGGTCCTTCAAGCCTTCTTGCATTCTTTCAACCTTGATAGCTAATTATTTTTCTTTCTGTTCCTCCTACATTGTTACTTTTCTCTGTTGCTTCGACTTATCCTCTCATTATTCTATTAGTCGGTCTATTTTCCTTGCTATGAAATCCCTTAATTATTTTTTTTTCATTTTTGTAGCTTCTTCCTCTGCTTTCCTTCTGATTTGATCCTTTTCAATCCAAGTCTAACCTAACAAAAGTGGGAAAGGGGCATTGTCCTCAACAAACCTAATGAATTCAAATTCTTCTTCAGTCGATGTTCCATGAACAATAATAGGTACAGTAGTTACTCGTCCACATAAAGTTATCATATTTCCCTTAAACAAGCCTATCCTTCCTAAAGAAGGTACCATAGTAGGATTTCCCAAAACTTTCAAAGTTTCTTTTGTCATAATATTCACTTATGTTTCTTCATCCAAGACTACACAGTCTATGTCGAAGTCTTCTATTCTTGCACTTATGCGTTGTTTTGCTTTCAGGATTTCTGGTAAACTGACATCTTTATGAACATCCATCATTTCTTCCAACTGTAATAACATAGTCTGAACTTCCTCTGACCTTTTCTCTTTATGACTTTCTAAAATACCCTTAGTCTCTTGATTCTTTTCATAATTTTCTTGTCTCATGTCCCTCCCTTAAACTTTAGCAATCATCCTTAGACAATCCTCAACCTCATGACCAACAACCTTGTAATAAAGACAAATAGGGCCTACCCCAGGGAATTCCTTAGAAATATGTCTTGACCTTATGCAATTATAACACAAATTCAATTCTCTTTTTCTCTTAAATGCTCCCCAATGTTTTTTGTACTGCACAATTCCCCTAGGATCATAGTGTTGGACCTGCAATCTGCAAAAATTCTTTCTAGGTTCATGCATCCACTTATTAGTCCAAAAACTCTTTCTATGCATAGGAATAACATACCTTTCTTAATTTTCATTAAATTTACTCAAATCAACTCTTTCTTTCAACTGTGCCCTATCCTTCAGACTAGGACAAAATCTATTAAAGATACTTAAATTCATGCTTTCAAAAAAAACAAAATTGACTTATATTTCTCTTACCAAAGCACAAAGCTTACCTCTTTTAGGATATTACCTCTTTTCTTCAGAACAACTTACTTTCTTGGCACAAAGCTTCACAAGTCAAGTAGAGTACTATGCACTTCAGCAGCATATCTATGCACATAGCTTCTCTTTTTCTTTAGTTCAGTTCCCAGCAATCACAGTTTCAGGTCCTGACAGCGAAACCATTTGTTGGCACAGAGGCAGACCAAGGGTTCAACGCTTAACAACACACCAAAAAAACCCTGAATACCGTCCCTTTCAGCAACAACTACGAAGTAGGCGAAGTCTCACTCGAGGTAGAAGTGAAGGGGGTTACAGGATGAAGGTGTCTATAACTAGTCTAGGACACGAATCTGTGATAATATCACTTCACAAAATCTAGACAAAAATTTCAATGGATTTTATCACATGACTCCCAAAAGTAGGAAAAACATCAGTGATCATGGTGGTTGTTAACCACCTTTCAAATCTACTCATTTTTGTGCCCTATCTCATCCTTTCATTCCTTCCTTGGTTTCCCAGGCCTTCATGGATCATATATTCAAGCTACATGGTATGCCCACTTCCATTGTCTTGGAAAAGGACCCTGTGTTCACCAACAAATTTACTATTTAAACTTCAAGGTACACATCTGAATATGAGAATTTCATATTATCCTCAAATTGATGGTCAAATGGAAGTGATCAACAAGTGCTTAGAAACCTATTTGAGATTATTTTCTTTCAAAAAATTACACCAATGAGAAAAATGGATTCCTCTTAATGAATAGTGGTACATGCAAGGGATAGAACACTTCACACCAGAGAAGACATTATATGTATCCCCAGTGACAACTTGGTATGGTGCACAATCAAATGAAACAACAAGTTGGTCAACATAGATCCAAATGTTCTTTTGTCAAAGGGGCTCAAGTGCTTCTTCACCTACACGCTTATAAAAAAACATCACTAAAAAGTAAAGTTCCCTAGAAGCTATATCCTAAGTTCTAATATCCCTATCAGATAATACAACACATTGGTTAGGTCTCCTACGAGTTGGCTCTACTATCCCACTCCAAAATTCATCCAAGCTTTCATGTGTCTTGTTTGAATAAGGTTGTCGGGTTAGATAGAAAAGTGTAGACCTACCTACTAGAACTTGATGAAGAAATTTCCATTTGGATCCAACCAAAAGAAATATCGGATACTAAAGACCATCAATTTCACCAACACATGATCAAGGAAGTATTGATCTAGTGAAAAGATATGCAACCAGAAGATGCCACATGGGAATCGACATCAATTCTACAACCATTTCCTCACCTTCATCCTTGAAGAAAAAAATTATTTCAAAGGGGGAGGGAATGTTAGGGTCCTACCCTAATTTTCTTAGATAATTTACTAATGTATGAGGCCACCTTCCTTAAATAAGGCCTATTATCCTCTAGCCTAGGGATAACTAATAATATTATGTCTTGAGGCCCACAGGTCCTAGACATGGAGTATCGAGATCCAGATCGACTTGAGAATGGCCCTGGAAGGCCCATCCTTTTCTTTTTCAGTGCCTCCACTTTGTCAACAACAAAAACATTCATCACATCAGATTGGAACTTCAACAGAAACGGGTCCTTATCCATGAGGTAATGAGTCTGGGTATCATGGTATGTGTCACTCAGATTCTCAAAACATTTGAATATGTGCATTTAATTATTTTTACTCCTAACATGTTCTTGGAACTTATGCCTTTCCACTTGACCACACCTGGGGGGAATGACAAGATTCCCTAGTAATCTAGTTCCCATAGGGTTTGAGTTTCCACTGGGGGGGTTCATGAAATGTCATCATTCATTCCCACCATACTTACCACTTTTCATCTTTTTCCCGCTCATCCATCCCATACACTGGTCTGGGCATTGGGTTGGCCAAACTATCAAAGGGTTGTACTTTACCTTGTGGGAAGAAGGGGATAAAGGCCTAGAGGGTAAAAGTAGATGGCAAAATATAAAATCCAAAAGAATGAAACCTTGAGATGCTTCGCCCAGGGATCCTCGAGAAAGCAATAAAACGCTTTTATGCAAGACATAGAGGGACCCATAAAAATAATAAATCAAGACCTAGTTGGAGGATAGGGGGTCTCATCACGAGCCAACCTATTAGCTCCATGGGCATGTAGTGGTATGACACTACCATTCAGTTGGTCACCATGCCAGGGTAGTGGCTCTTGGTGGCATATCCAAGAGAAAGGGGGTCTCATCACAAGCCAACATTATCATTTCTGTGAAATTATTGTGGGTAACATTGTCACCACTGGTCACCACGCCAGGGAAATTTCCCCTAACTAGTCTCTTGAAAGAAAAATAAATAAGAATAAAATATAAAAGGCATGAATGGGCTTGGAAGCATTTGCATCCATGACAAGGTGCAACTCACCCTCTTCAGAGGCACCCACAGGTAAGCCATACATTTCCCTGTTATCACTATACCCATTGCCCAGACATCCCTTACCACCTCATCGACTTACATGGCATGGATTTTCCTTCACCCGAAAAAATCCCACATTCAATGAGCACTAGCCCAATAAGATGCCCTAGCATCCCCTCCAAACTTGGCTTGTAGAATAACATAACATATTTGAGCACTTGTCTGGGTAAAGGGGGTTTCATGCACATGTTTAAATAACTTGATGATTATATGTAATTGACATTGCTATGATCCATGTGACTTATGAGCCCATGGAGGGTGTACTTATTGATGTTGTAGGGCCACAACCGATGGACAGGTACTGATCCAGATTATTTTTGGCACGAAATGAGAGCGGAGATATAACACATAAATATTTAGAGGTATTGCAAGGAGACAAAAATATAACAGAGATATAGAGGAAATAATAAGAGTCACAGATATACAGTAATACACAATTTCTATTAATGAAATAAATGTACGGAGACTGTAAAATACAGAGTGAAAGACTCGCTAGAATGGTGGCAGCTTATCTCTGAGAAGAGATGTGACAGCTACTTGCATCCATGAGAAGATGATTATTACAATGAGGATATAAGGGCCTTTTTAACATAAGTAAAATCCAAAACCCTAACCCTAGAAGATGAAAATCCAAAAGGCTTATGGGCCCCGATCGGGGTATTTGATACATCAACTTCCCAGAGGCATAACTTTTGCATAAGATCTCCATTTGGGGCGCTCAATAGCTCATTGGAAATATCTAACCAAGAAATACAACTTTTGGGTGAGAAACATGATCTACGATCCATGTTGCTCCCCGTTTTCTCAAAAAACTTTTTTTAGGGCCTCAAAATGCCCCCGAAAGTTAAAAACTGCTAAAAATAGTAAATTACCAAAATTGCCAGAAACATGTTTTGGGCCAGTTGGAGAAGGTGGGTGGCCACCGATATCCACCTAGATCAATCCTCCCTCCTTAGGAATCAATGGTCTCCATTGCGTTGAGTTCCAGGGGGAGAGGGGAAAGTGATTGTTGAATCTGATTCTTGGTGAGTTGCTTGCCTTGTTGGAACCGTCGCACTGCTTGGTTTGTTGAAGGTCGTCATGAACCTGTGGCTGGAAGGGTTGGACATTTTTAACCAGTCTGGCTACATGAGATGATTGTGTGTAGAAGGAATATTTGTTCTTTGTTTCAACCTTGTCGACCTGCTTCTGGTGGATAGAAGGTGCTTGGGCCAAGGTTGTAGTGGTTGCAGTATCCTTTTGTTCCCCTTTTGAACAGATTGTGGAGAAGATGAATTTTGTAGTATGAGATACTACCTTGCAGCATTGTTTAGGTGGGGCAGTAGTTGGACCTACCTCTGGTATCCTGTAGAGATGACCCCCCAGAGTAATAATGACACTACGGGGTCGAGACTCATAGATAGCATGGTGTTTCCACATATATGGCTAGCCCGAGAGAACATCACAGACATCCAGTGGGGAAACGTCACAGAATACCTCATCCTTGAAGGGTTGGATGCCGTATGACAATCGACACTGCTGGCTAACACGAAGATCTCGTCCTTGGCTAAGCCACCCGATGTTTTATGGTTGCGGGTGAGGTGTTGTCGAAAATCCAAATTGTTTGATGACCTCTGCTGAGATGAGGTTCTTCTGGCTTCTGCTATCAACAATAAAATGCAACGGGGTCCCCTTCACCCACATCTATGAATGAAAAAGGCGCTCCCCCTCTTCTGGATCTGTTGGTTCTTCTGGTTGAATTGTTGCGGTCATGACAATAGCAGTGGGGTTTGCATCGATGATCTGTCTTTTACCAGTATTTTCAGAACCAGATTCAGAATCAGGGTTCATCTCCTTGTCTTTGATGTCAGCCACCAATGACTGTTTTGAGCGACATTCATCAGTGTTGTGCCAGAGGATTTTGTGGAAATCGCACCATTTTCCGGTGTCCTTCTTTGTCTTTTCGTGACCCTTCTTTTCCTGTTGCTTGGACTGGTTTTCAGGAGACTGTTTGTTAGGGTTGTCTTTGTCATACTTTGGTTGTTGTGGATTTGCAGACCCAAACTCCTGTTTGTTCGGGTGCTTAAATTTCTTCTCGATTTTAATAGCATATCGATAGGCAACACCGAGTGATGAGATGTTCAGAAAATCCATTTCAGTTTGGATGTATCTGTGTAGAGCCCCACAGTATTTCAGGACCAAATTTCGTTCGGAGTCTTTGATACCCAGCTTGGTGCACAAGGTATGGAAGCTATTGGTGAACTCTGAAACTGATTGGCCCCTCTCTTGCCGCAGTGTGGTCCATCTCATGTACTGGTCCTCATAGTTTCCAACAGGGTAATATTGTTCCTTTACCGCATCCATAAAAAAATCCCAAGTGGGATTAGCCCCATATATTCTAGACTCCTCTATGGAACTCTACTCCTAGTAAGTTTCCCACCAATGTTTGACATGGAGGAGAGCCTTAAGGAGTGCGAAGGTGATCTTTTCCTTGTTGAAAAAATTATGAACAGAGAAATAACCTTCTAGCAAATTTAACCATTTATCTAGGGTATATGCATCTATTTGACCTTCAAATACGGGAATATCAAAATTAACCTGTACCTTGAAAGGCGAGGTGCCTCCAAATTGGCCACTTGATGAAGATGTGCCTGATGCTATCGGGAGGCGTTGAAGGATGTGGGAAAAATTTTCCATCATTTTGTCCCTCTATCACGTGAGAGCTTTCTCAAGCAATAGACTAATAGGATCATCTGCTCTGTCATTTTTATTTTCTTCCGCCATTGAGGGTTGCTTGGGTGTGCGAGAGTGATTTTCCTCAAGAGATACAAGCTCGAGACCCAACTTTCTATACTCAGACCTCATCGGGGACATGCACTGAAAATGATCAAGAGAAGCCTGCTCTGATACCACTGATCCGGATTATTTTCAACACGAAATGAGAGCGGAGATATGACACATAAATATTTAGAGATATTGCAAGAGAGACAACAATATAACAGAGATATAGTGGAAATAATAAGAGTCACATATATATAGTAATACACAATTTCTATTAATGAAATAAATGTACAGAGACTGTAAAATACAGAGTGAAAGACTTGCTAGAATGGTGGCAGCTTATCTTTGAGAAGAGATGTGATGGCTACTCACATCCATGAGAATACGATTATTACAATGAGGCTCTAAGGTCCTTTTTAACATAAGTAAAATCCAAAACCCTAACCCCAGAAGATGAAAAGTGAAAAGGTTTGTGGGGCCCGATTGGGGTAGTTGATACATCAACTTCCCAGGGGCGTAACTTTTGCATACGATCTCCGTTTGGGGCGCTCAATAGCTTGTTGGAAAGATATATCCGAGAACTACAACTTTTGGGTGAGCAACATGATATATGATCCATGTTGCTCCTCATTTTCTCAAAAAACATTTTTTAGGGACTCAAAATGGCCCTGGAAGTTAAAAGCTGCTAAAAATAGTAAATTACCAAAATTTCCAGAAACATGTTTTGGTCCAATTGGAAAAGGTGGGTGGCCACCGATATCCACCTAGATTAGGTACACATGGGGCGATGATTAGTTCAAACCTTCATAGGGATAAAATCCCACCAAATGGATGTTGAGACCCCAACTAGGGGTAGAGACAGATCAGGGGTTTTCCCCATAGAGAGAGGAGGACGTTCCACCAGGGACAACCTGGAAGGCCTAGACCTAGGGGGTCTTTCCCTTTTCACCATGATTTAGGCCTTGGAAGGCCCATGAAATCACCCAATGTTTTGGATACTTTGGAGGCAGTTGTGTGCCAAGTGGCAGGCTCCTGAGGCCCAAGGAAGCCTAATGTTTTTCTCCAGGAGGCCAACGTTTCCCTAAGAAGGCCTAATGTCACCATAAAGGGGAATGATGTCATATTTACAACTTGATTTAAGGTTTTATTATGACATTTAATGTAAACACTGGATATTATGTGTAACTGGCCATGTCGTCCTTTTTGACCTAATTCTGGTCATTGATATTGTATAAATAAGGGTCTTAACCCTTGTATTTTTCATAATCTTTTACTCACACTTGTGAGGACTGAAATTTTCTCCCTATCTAGGGTTACTTGGCTGAAATTTTAGGCGCACCTGTTGAGGAAGGATAAATTTTGGAGTATTTTGGCAAGTTTCTTAGTTGAAGTGTTCAACTAGGGTTTTGCTTGATGATTCCTGATGTATGTAAGTGAAATTTCTGCAATTCTTTGTAATTGAATGGTTATAGTATTGTTTATATTTCATTTACATTAATATTATGAGATTGCTTTCCTAAACCCTAGGAAGACTAACACATATTATTTTCATAGCTTTAAAAGCCTCCACCTACTATATCTTGTCAAGAGGCCAATTTTCTTGAAGTATTTGCTAGGTCCTTTCCATTGCAACACCCTAGTTTTATTTGCTTCATATTAGCCATTTTTGCTTCATTATTGAGTTAAAGAGGGAGGAAATTCTACTAAGGCCTAGGGTTACCTACACCTTAGTAGCTAGTTTCCCCTAGGGTTTGATCATTGGCGCCTTGGGTTACCAACACTCCAACTATTAGTCTCTCTTGTCTTTGACTCTCCTACTATCATCATTTTCCTTCAACATGTTTTTCCATATCATTGAATCCATTGTCCCTAAAAGCACTAGTCTAAGACTCCTTATTGAGTGATTGATCAAAAAAACCATCACAACCTACACTCTAAGCTTTTCACTAACTACTTCTAAAACTAGAATAGCCTAACCTACTAACATTATTCTTACTATTACTAAAGTAAGATACATCGATACATTGCAACATTAAAATATTTTGAAAGCAATTGAAAAGGTTGGTTAATGCATTGCCTTGTCTGCTTCTAATAAATGCTAGTATCATGATGTTAATGGTTAATTATTCTTAGTCATTTTGAAGTTGTTTCAAGGAACTTGTTTGTGAGGTAGTTACTCATAAATATTGTTGTTATAATTTTATGTTTACTTCATCATTATCATCCAATTGCTTTTATTGATAAAGTCTGTGGTTTTATAAAGTGTTAACCAACAAGTTGTACTTGCAATATATATAGTTTCTTGTTGCCTTGTTCCGGGCAGGTACACCTTGATATATTATCACTTCATTGGTTATAAAACTGGGACTTTATGATCAGTGGTGACTTGTGAGAGGAGAAATTTTAATATCCTTTTTGACCTTTCCTTCTCAAACCCCCAGGTCACTGGGGATGTCTCCCCTAGGCCTACAACTCTAAATAGAAAGTGGAATCCTATTGAGGTGACAGTGATAGGATAGCCTCAAGTTATGCCAATTTTCTTTCCTTTTACCTTTCCTTCTATCAAAGTACAAAGTGTGCGATAACATTTTAGCGCCATTTCTGGGGAACATTGAGTCAATATTCCTCAAATGACACTTTTTCGGCAAGCTTTACCTCCAAATCCTTAATTTTACAAAGCTTACCTGGTGACTCCACTGAGGGTGATTCCCTCATTCCTTTAATAATTTCAAGAAAATTGTCTAGCGACTCCACTAATGATGAAGCCAACCATGAATTCTCAATGGGACCTGGGAAACTTCAAACCTTTAGACATGAGTAAAATCTTGGGATACCCTCAACAAATGCCCGTGAAGTATGAAAAATGTCTCCCTAGATACAGTGGTAGTGATGGGGTTAGATCCAACAATCACATGGATGATTTTTGGGCTTTCTTTCAACTCCACCCTATTAGTGATGATGTTGATTTGGAAATGAAACTTTTCTCTACCACTCTTCATGGAAATGATAGGAAATGGTTTGATGATCTCCTTGTTGCTAGCATCACATCTATGGACTAGTTATAAGAAACCTTTCTCAAAAAATGGGGTATTAAATTGGAATATATCCAAACATTAATGAAAAGACTCGAATATGTAAAATACACTGAGAATGAGACTGTCAGGTATTTCCAGGGTAGTTTTGAGAGATTGTTATATCAAATTCCTAGAAGCCATTATCTTAGAGACAAGTACCTCGTGTATCTCTATATCAATGCATTCTTAGTGCATTTAGGGTTCCTCCTGAATAAAAAGGGGCCAAAAACAACCGATGATGCCTATTACATGGCCATACAAATCGAGGAGAATATCTATTTGTCCAAGGGAAAAACACATTGTCTCTCTAGGAACCAAAGTTAATGACCCCAAAGGTACCCCAGACACTCATAGTTTGAAGAGATTAGTTACCCTTGAGACCTTTACTGTTGATTTCCAAGAAGAATGAGAACAAATCATCGACCAACAAGAGGCTGAGGGGAAAGATCTTGATCAGGTTTTCCAATCCCACAAGGAAAAGAAAAGGACTACTCATTTTCCTGCCAATAATAATGAAGACGTAGTTGAGGAGCTAGAACCCGAACATGATGAATAAGTATCGATATGTGCTCCCCCCTCTAATGAATCCATCCACGGGCCTTTTTCCCCTACACAAGAAGAAGAGAATGAGGTTAGTCACTTTCCTTTTCAGGATCTTGATAATGCCTTATTTTATGATTTAGAGAAGGAATAAGAAATGGAATCCTTGGGAAAGATAGATCTTCCTTGTTGTACAATTGAATATTTGGAAGCAAGTCCTCCATTTGATGAAGTTATCCAAATACTTGAAGCTCCTACAAAATAATAAGAAAGCAAGGTGAGTTGTCTCCCTTCCCAAATTTTTAACGATTCTTTACCTTGTGATATGGAAAGTGAAGAGGTGTTGGATAATTTTACCCCTTCATGCTATAATGATTTTGTTAACAATATTGAAGAGTCCATACATGTCGGGAAGCGTAATTGCAATATTATTGGATATGATGGGGATCCCATTTACGAAATTGAGGGTCATGTCCAAAAGTTTCCTTTACCGTTATCACATGAAGTTACTAATAAATTTGACATTTGGCAACAAGAACATGACATGATTACCAATTTTATACCCAATGATGACTTGATGATATGCTCTCCTAATAATTTTCAGTCATACCTTGAGGACTTTGATGATTTTTCCTCTAAGCACTTAGATTTATTCTATGAAGAAAGTTATCAACCATCATTGTGCTCAGACCTTGATGAAAGTGAGGAAGTTACTTTCCTAAAATAGGATACTTGTGATAATATTTTCCACCTCCCTTTGATTACTTTACCTCACTATGTCACTAAATGTATGGTTTGGCAACATGCCCCATATCCCAAGTCTTTTGTAGGACAAAAACTCATTTTGGATTTTAGGGGAAGGTTGAGTACCTTAAGAATAAGCTTGTTTTCATAGTTTTCCAAATTCCCCTTAATAAATTGTTGGTAATCCTTTCGGTTCTTGCTAATCCCTTCCTAGGCCTCAAGTTGTGAATACATCTGAGGTAGCCATTATTTAGACTCCTTGAGTCAGTATTTTAAACCCTTGACTTTTCACGATCCTTTTCTAAGATGGATTGAGCACTTTCCTGAGAGTATGACTTGGCATGATTTTATCCCTCCCACCCGCCTCCATGAGCTAGACTTTATGATTTCCAATGATACAATACATTTTCTAACTCATGTTGTTTTTGTGCTTAACTTATCACTGCTTTGGTATATGATGAAGCACAGAGGTAGGTATTCTGATACATTGCTAGGGTGGTTTCAATGGATATTTGACTACACCTATCATTCATCCAACAAGTGAGTAGAGGTAAGTAGGTAGGCATTTGCATTCATTGTATATACCATTTGGATTTCATGTTGGAGTAGTTTGTATTTTCATTTGTATATATATGATTTCTTTCGTTTCCTATACCATATATGAGCTAGGGGTGATATCACCACCCCAAATGATTACTAATAATCTTCTGTTGAGATCAAGCAGGTCACATTTTATGCTAGATATGTTGAGATTCTCATGCACTATATGGTGAGCACATGTCCTTAAGTTGGAGCCAGATGTTATCTCCTAGCCTAGGGATAACTAAGGAGATTATGTCTTGAGGCCCACGGGTCCTAGACATGGAGTACCGAGAGCCAGATCGACTTGAGCATGGCCCTGGAGGGCCCATCCTTTTCTTCTTTAGTGCCTCCACTTTATGAGCAGCAACAACATCCATCACATTGGCTTGGTCCTTCAGCAGAAATGGGTCTTTCTCCATGAGGTAATGAGTTCGAGTATCATGGTATGTGTCACTTTAATTATCAAAACATTTGAATATGTGCATTTAATTCTTTTTACTTCTAACGTGTGCTTGGACCTTATGCCTTTACACTTGAACACACCTGGGGGGAATGACAGGATGCCCTAATAAACTAGTTCCCATAGGGTTTGAGTTACCACTGTGGGGGTTCATGAAAAGTCATCGTTCATTCCCACCATACTTACCACTTTTCATCTTCTTCCCGCTCATCCATCCCATACACTGGTCCAGGCATTGGTTTGGCCAAACTATCAAAGGGTTGTACCTTACCTTGTGGGAAGAAGGGGCTAAAGGCCTAGATGGTAAAAGTAGCTGGAAAAAGATTAAATCCAAAAGAATAAAACCTTGAGATGCTTCACCCAGGGATCCTTGAGAAAGAAATAAAAGGCTTCTCAACAAGAAACAAAGGGACGCATAAAAATAATAAATCAAGACCTAGTTGGAGGATAAGGGGTTTCATCACGAGCCAACCTATTAGGTACATGGGCATGTAGCGGTATGACACTACCATTCAGCTGGTCACCATGCCAGGGTAGTGGCTCTTGGTGGCATATCCAAGAGAAAGGGGATCTCATCAAGAGCCAGCCTTCTCATTTTCATGAAATCCTTGTGGGTAACATTGTCACCACTGGTCACCACGCCAGGGAAATGTCCCCTAACTAGTCTCTTGAAAGAAAAATAAATAAGAATAAAAGATAAAAGGCATGAATGGGCTTGGAAACATTTGCATCCATGACAATGTGCAACTAACCCTCTTCAGAGGCACCCACAGTTAAGCCATACATTTCCCTATTATCATTTCACCCATTGCCAAGACATCCCTTACCACCTCATCCACTTACATGGACTAGATTTTCCYTCACTCGGAAACATCCCACATCCAATGAGATTTAGCCCAATAGGACACCCTAGCGTCCCCCCCAAACTTGTCTTGTAGAATAGCATAACRTCGTTGAGCACTTGTCTAGGTAAAGGTGGTTTTATGCACATGTTTAAATAACTTGATGATTAGATGTGCTTGACATTGCTATGATCCATGTGACTTATGATCCCATGGAGGGTGTACTTGTTGATGTTGTAKGGCCACACCCGATGGATAGGTACACATGGGGATATGATTAGTTAGGACCTCCGTAGGGATAAAATCCCATTATATGGATGCTAAGACCCCAGCCAGGGGCAGAGAAAGACCAAGGGTTTGCACCAAAGAGAGAGGAGGGCGTTCCACCAAGGACAGCCTGACATGCCTAGACCAAGGGGGGTATTTCCCTTTTCACCATGATGTAGGCCTTGGAAGGCCCATGATGTCACCCAGGTCACCCATGATGTCACCCAATGTTTTGGACTTGAGATGAGCTTGATTTCGTCAGAGAGATAGTGGACCCAGAATTTATGGTGAGGACAACTTTAAACATCTTTACTAAACCTTGGGGTTCATTTATTCGAGGAATTATTACCCGAGAGGCTATGGCTACTTGGGAGAGTCTTTCAGATGATTTATTACAGGAGGATACGAGATGCATCTCAGAGTATTTAGGACCACAACAAATTTCTCGGGGTGATGAGAACCTTTCTTTGTGGAATAAGAGCAAGAAGAAGACCAACAAAGGTGCTAGACAGGGTCCCAAGGGAGGGGCCAAACCACATCAAGGTGGCGGTAGGAAAGAGATAGACATGAGCATAGTGAGATGCTTTACTTGTGGAGATATGGGTCACTATGTAGGAAAATGTCCCAAGAATAAGAAGAAGAAGAAGAAGAAGAAGAAGAAGTAGAATGATACTACAATGACAACAAAGGAGGTTGAGTACGCAACTCAATTTGTGAGGGAGTGTGTGTTCATCATTTGTTTTTTAGTTGGTGCACCATCCAGATTTAGGTGGGGAGACATAGTTGAGGAGGACCTATTGAATCAGAGTAGTGACTCAGAGGGAGCTTAAACTTAGTTTTAAAGGACACCATCTTGAGGGGTGACTGGTCCACCCGGGACAACTTTAGTTTCAGAGTTGTCGAGACAGAGGGTTGGTGCAAGGGCTTTATAGAATCATAGATTGATGAGGAGGAGGATCAAGGCACCATAGAGGCATGAGCCTCACTTGGCTATGGAGACAAGTAGATCAAGTTAGGTTCCACTTCAGGTGGAAGTCACTTGGTGAGAGGCAAAGTTGATGATCTTGGTGAGATTCCAAGATCCAGATACTATTAGTGAAATGCCAAGAGGGAGAGACTCTTGGTGAGATGCCAAGAGAGTGACTCTTGGTGAGATTCCAAGAGTAATTATCATTGGCGATATGTCAGGAGGTAGAAATCCTTGGTGGGAGACCAAGGTTGAGATCTTTGGTATGATACCAAGATCTAGGCGATTTTGGATAGGTGGAGATGCACTTCCATATATAGATCATGTAGGTTGAGAATATTTGTGTCAGAGACTACTTTTGATTATCAGGGTACAACCATACTCACCGAGCATTTTCCAGTAGGAAACCATGTCCACTGCAGGGATGAGATTGGGGGTGAAGGGCACTTTCCTCGGTAAGAGGGAGTGTTGAGATTTGGGTACCTTGGAAAGTGGTCTCCTTGTGTTTGTGAGTCTCTAAACCCAAAGGGGGGTAATATTACCCTCATTTACTTTACTTTATGTTCTAATTTCACTTTGACTTAGGAATTTAAGTCAAAAGTGAAATGTGTCACTTAAGTCATTAAAGTGGCATTTAATTCACTTTGTGGGTGAGTTAAAGGACATAAATCAAACTAAGGAAAGTGGGTTTCCTAAGTGAGATTTTTGGATTAAATCTCACCCATTGATTAGACATGGCTATATTGGATCTAGGCCATTGATATCTTAGGGTTTGGCCAAAGAGAGGCTAAAGGATGGAATATGAGAAAGATGAGATTCATTCTTCACTTGAGAGATTTGAGAGGAGAGGAGAAGGAGAAGAGATCTTGGGCACATTTATTGAGAAGGAGAGGGCACATCAGGTCAAGGGTTTGGGAGGATCCATAGCTTCATACTAGTCTACCATGGAGAGTCTACCATGGATTATGGGCTACTTCTGTGAGAGCACATTCATCTAGTAGAGGAGCGCACAAGCTTGTGAGGGGCGCACTTTGGGAGAGAGAGGCTCATCAATCTTGTAGAGGAAGGTTCACCTTGAGGAGGAACCTCTTTCACCATGCTTAGGCGCACTATAGAGTGTAGAAGATGTAATGGTGAAGGAGGGCACTCATTTGTGGAGTTTTTCTAGAGGAGGGGTGCACTTGACAATAGTGCATACCATCACTTGGAGGGAGGCAATATTGAGAGGAGGGTGCAAGATCAAGGGTAAGGAAAAGGAAAGGTAAGGATTCAAAGGCACAAAAGAGGTTAAAGGCAAAGAAATAGGTCAAGGCACTAGCTAAGGAAGAGGGATGCACCAAAGAAAAGGGTGCCTAGCTTCAAGGGGCTAGCAGGAACATCTTCAAGGGACTCCAAAGAATCCGAGAATGGTTTCTATTGTATTAGGTTCACTTGTATATGTTTTTTGTTTTGTACTTCTTTTTTTGAGGCCTTCTATATACATATACTTCAAGCTGGTTTTCCCCATAGGGGTTTTTCCAGGGTCATGTTGACCAAAAACTTACGTGTCAATTTCATGCATGCTTAGAATTGTTAGATCAACATTTTAGAGTTGTAAATATCTTAGGAGTGTTATGTGTTTGAGTTTTATTGCATGTTATAACATTGGAATGTAAAAACACTTGCAAGGACACCTTAAATAACACCTAACCAATGAAAATTATCAGCAGAAAGTTACCTAATTGTTTGTTGTCCTAAAAGGCAACAAAGGATAGTTTTGGAAGTTCAAACTTAGAACTAAAATCTGGTCAAAGACAGATCAGATTTAGCAGCCTGATAGTACCCTAGTCATCTTCACAATATACACGTAGTATGCGCATATACAGAGTGTCTCCAAATTATTTACAACTAAAAGACAATACTCAAAATAAAGGATTGAGTATGTACATTGACGAAAGGACAAAAGCATCAGGGAATATTGCAAGGTTTATAAACAGTACACAACCTGGGTCTACAAATAAACAACCCAATTGTGTATTTAAGGGGTGTGAAGGAAACCATGTTTCCGTTTATGCCATAAAATCAATAGCTGTAGGGGAAGAGTTGTTGATCAATTACAATTTGAATCAAATAGATACAAACACTATTACTATGGGAGTGGTAAATAAAACATTTCACCAAACCTATAATTATTGAATCTTAATAACTTATGCTTTTGTTAATTAATTTTTTTTGTTAATGTTTCATTTCAATATAAGCAATATAAGGAATATGTTTCATTAAATGACACCATCCTCTAGGCAATATGTATACCTCATTTTCAATTATGTTTTTTCAAGAGTCTATGGGTTTCATTTCAATATTAATGGTTTCAATATTTTTTGTTGCAGGTTGTTGATCCGGGCAAGTCCTCGATGGATCAAATTACGTCATCATCGAGGCGACATGTATACCCCATTGCAAATTGTACAAATTAAATATAATAAATGTGTTTTTTTTAACGGTGTTTTTTCGAGAGTATATTGGTTTCATTTCGATATTAATGTCTTCAATATTTTTGTTGCAGGTTGCACCTGACTGGGGAAAGTCCCCAAATATAGATCAGAGGACACCATCATCAACCCAACCGGTATAAACCATAGTAATTTTACAATTTAAATATGTTGTATTATTATGATTTTTTGATGAGTCTATTGGTTTCATTTAAATATTAATATGTTTTCAATATTTTTGTTGTAGGTTGTGCCTGATCGAGGTAAGTCCCCGATAGATCAAAGGACACCATCCTCGTCCCAGTCGATATAACCCATAGTATTGTACAAAATAAATATGTTTTATTATTACGTTTTTATGATGAGTCTATTGGTTTCATTTCAATATTAATGTTTTCTATATTTCTGTCGTAGGCTACGTATCCATTAGCAGAGAAATCCATAGATATGGATGTGGATGAGCTAATGTGCGATGATGACATTGCATCATTTCTTAACCCCTTTTATACATTAAATAAGTCCATAAAAATAAATAAATGTGGAAATTCTTCATTTGGTATTCAGTTGGTTGCAAATGGACGAGATTAGATAAAAGATTGATCATTTGACTATGAGAGCTCAGTCGTTGAATGTAAGTTGCGGGATATTTAATAATAAGATAAATTCATTTATAGTTTTATATTTTCTACTAGTATATGTCATGAACTAAGATATGGTTTGTTTTTACAGGCGTATTTGTGTCCACATAATCCCGGTGAGGATCATGTTGCTACTATTGATGCTACTAATGCATCTTCACATCACAAGCATCTAACCCCATGTGCATATGAAAATGTCCCATTTTTGTCGACTGAACAGTCGACAACACATAGCAAGACACCCCAGAGGGAATATTTGGGTGCACCCTCTACTACTCGACGCACTGCAGATCATGCAGAATAGGGTCAGGGGGTCGATGTAACAAAGAGTAGTATTGATATTGCTCAAGAATAATTTCTTGGATCTTCCTGTGTTATTAGCATGGGAACAGTACATACCACATTTTTGGTGGACGAAAATCTCGTTCCCATAAAGATAAAGAATATCCCAGGTATTTAAAACATGTTTTAACTATTATATATAATCTGATTGAAATTTACTCATAGATCATTCTTTTTAAACTAATGATGACATGATCGTTTTACAAGAAATGATGTGTGTTTTAAACATCTAAATGATTGGTCACAGGAGATCTTTGGTCCCACCATCTGCACAAGGTGGGATAAACAAATATTTTTTTTAAAAGATGAGCTCATTAATCCTTTGATTGGTTTGTTTGGTGTTGAGACCTTCAACCAAGTGGAGGTCCTCAAGAAAGTTGGCCAACATATAAATATTGTGAGGACCAATATAGGGTTCATCTAGAAATGAAACCTAGGTATGTGAACCCTCCAATGATTCCAGTAAGGGAGTGGAAATCCCTGTTGGATGATGGAAGGGAAAGGGATTTAAGAAAACAGGGAAAGCTACCACCGGGAACATGAAGGTATGCAATACTTTGAACAATGTAATTATATGTTTATTTATATTTTTTTTATATGAAATTTTCAACATCTAACGTATTTCAAAATTTTCATAGGATGTCAGACACATCAAAGGAAACAAAGGCCAAACTAGAAAAGCATGGAAAACACAAGCTTGGGTCTAGTGGTTATTCAAATTTGGTGGCATGAATTGTAAGTATCAATAACTCAAATATTGTATGCAAATAATAAATTGCATATAAATTTGTTTTTATTTCACCATAAAAGACAAATCGATGATGTTATGCAAAATTGCAAGTTGATCAGTTCAACAAAGTGCCAACGGAGGAGGACTTGAGGCTTGGCTTCTAGCACGGCTTTGTAGCTATTGTTGAACGCTGAAAAATATTGGGATTTGGGCCAACAGAGTCTTCCAATGATCCATATTGTGCGCAGGTAAATAAAATCAAGAAAGTTTATTTCAGATTGATTTCTTGTGCAGATTATTAATATTAATTTTGGCCATAAAATATTGATCCTGTTTGTTTTAAGAAGGAAAGCTACAATACGCATAATGTTGAGGATGGAGAACGACCGAACAATGAAGGTCATATTGTGCATCCTGGTAATGGATGTATTCATGTGCTACAAAAAACTTAGTATCAATTATAGTTGAAAATATTTAATTGCAAATGGTGTATTAATTTTAATCTTTGATGTTTCAGCTCCAGATCACGTAAAGGGTCATACTGTACAAGATGAGGAGGTAGCTAGAGAAGGAGATGAAGTACATGATGTGGCCATTTCAAGTAAATATCACTACTTTAATGTTGTTTTTATTAATGAAATACCTGTAATGGTATAAACAAAATGTATCAATTTAATATTTCTTCATTATTGCAGTAGATCTTGGCACCTAACAACAACATCCACGTTGTGAGTACACGACCTGACAAACAATAAGACAAGCTATAGAGGTGGCCGAAAGAATTGATAAAGATGTTGTAGAAGATGATCAATTGATTTTTGAATTTGTGAAAAGAAAAAAGCCAAAAAATAAGTGATTATAATAACATTAGTTTATATTATTTTTGATAATATAAACTAATGTCATGAAATATTGTTAAGAACCAAACATCAATATAGCATAGAAAAACCTCAATAAAAGTACTCAACGCCTTGAAAAAGAGATAATATCAGATAATAAGCCTCTTAGAGGGGGCAACCTCCTTTTACCCCACTTAAATGTTCAAGTACAAGATGATTCAAAATGAAAATGTCTCCTTGGTATATATAGGAGACTAGG
>ML814316.1:131745-156784 GCA_009831015.1 Picea engelmannii | reverse complement strand
AATAAAATAACATTACTAATCTAAATCACAACTAATGGCCTAAAGCCGACATAAATAAAATAACATTACTAATCTAATATGCCCCAATTAAGTGGTAATGAGCCAATATTAGGGCTTAACAAATATTTTTTTCCTGCGAATGAATGAATGAGTGAATGTTATAATTACTTAAGGAATGAATGTTGAATGCTTCTTTATGACGAAAAACACATATTTTCACATATATTCATTTATTTTCAAGTACATGCATTAGGTATGGGGAATTGAGACTAATGTGAGTGGGGGGGAGGGGCCATATGATATTCCACCTTCATGTGGTTGGCCCTGTTCAGTAGATAATATTAAACTATTCTCGAAACAAAGATAAGCTCAATAAGGTAATGCTCTTTAATCTTATGTATTGTATATTCGAGTAAATTTTGAAATACATGTCTATTTATTAAATTGTTTATCATAAATTTAATATTTCATGGTTCATTGATTTATACAGGAATTCACACTAGGAATTGCAACTGATCACTAGCCTATGTGGAGAGGTTGCATCAATTGTACAAAAAGGTACATAATTAATACTCATGAATTTGTTTTTTATATGTTGTTTTAGTTATTTACCTTTCATGTGCATTGTAGTGATTTACTTCATTGATTATACATAGTTTATTTCAGCTCCACTAAGTCGATTTCATCCTTACCTAGTTCATCATCATCTAGATCTCGTGCATCTACCCCACCGATTAGGCCGTCCTCCAACATGGTAAGGAATAATCCACATAATTCCAATAAAGCTAATAAAACAAATGCCAATATGAATTGCATGTATAACCTCCCATACATGGATACTATTAACCTATAGGATTTTACTAATCTTACAAATGATCCCATCTTGCATAATCCCACTTGACCCCCCATGCCTACTAAGCTTCTTTTAGATATCTTGAAATTTGAAGGGTGTGCCGGAGAAGACTCTTGAAATCACATAATGTCCTTTCACTTATGGTGTTCTTCAAACAATACCATTGATGATTATGTTATATTACAGTTTTTTCAATACTCCCTCACTATATTTGTTGCCAAATGGTATATTGATCAACCCGTTGGGTCCCATCCTAACTTTGCATCCCTAGAAACAACATTTTTAACCTTCTTTCAATTTTCCATTAGGTATGACAAGGGAGTCAAATTTCTTCTTTCATGTTGTAAAACTACCACCACCCATATCATAGATCACATCCATGAGATATATAGATGACCTAGCTTATGAAAAATTAAGCCAGATGATTCCATTTCCTTGATTGGTTCTTGAAATCACTCATCCCCATTATCGATAAGGATGTTGCATCAACTATGTCCCAAATTGAGGAATAATCCATTTTCAAGGCTTCACAATTATACCTTACCTATTCCTAATCGGGTTATCTATGCACTATACTCCTTTACACCACTCATTCTGATTCAACCTGCCATGATTATCCTAGGGCATCCAATTCCATGGATGGGCTTATAGGTTTAGTCTCACCTCTACTTCCAATCCTTATGGAAAAATGAATTTCTCTATTGGTACTAGTAGGTCACGAACCATTATGGTGGAGAACATCCTATGTTTGGTCTACCTCCATATGGAAAACCTAAAATTCTCAACAATCCATTTCATCATTCAAACTCATTGTCACATGTTGAAACTAGTACATTTCACTCAATTCCTCCTACACAACTCATGCTCATGGTCCTTCTTGTAGTGGCACTGTATGTAGTATCACATCATCTTCCTTTGTGGCCCCTCCAAACCATAACCATTATTACCCATTCCCTACTCCCCCATCACCATAGATCTAAATTCCTCAATCCCACATGAATCATTTTCAACAAGGTCCTCCCCCACAAAGGTAGGTTGATGCTCAGTAAAATGCACCCAACCCTCCTAATGTGAAAAACCCTCCAAATCCAATTTCTAATTAATGGGGAAATCCTAATCCAACAAACCAAAATTAAGTTCCTAATCATTCTCCCAAGTAAGTTAAGAATCCTTAATCATCGTAAAAACCACCCTTGTTCACTATATGGGATCTATGGGCATTGCACTCATCATTTCCCATTATTACCTATGGTAAGTTTTATGTTGGAAGAAGAAACTATGCGTGATTTTTCCAATGCCTCCTAGGGTCCAATGAGTATTGAACCGACTCCACCTCCTATTTATCAACCCATGGTGTTACAAAATCCATTTCCATTGCAAGGGTTGGTAACAACGTATTCAATGAAACATCATCTGAATCAACCATCTACATCTAATTCTCTTGGAAATTCATTATTCCAAAATATATATTTTAATTCGATGTATGTTAACCTTCAAACTTGATGGCATCAATATGATATGCCACTTGAACTTACCCATTTTGAAAAAAAAACAAACCACCCTTGCTTAATGACACCTCAAAAATTCCACAATTGTTTTTTATTATGCTCCAAAGGTACCAAAGGTGTCTTTGTATCATACTTCTCATAACCTTGATGCAAGGGAAATACATCAATATAGTGGTGTGGATGAATTGGCATAGTCCTCCATTGCCATGTATACCCCTAGGGTACTTTACAAGTACCCCACGCACAAGAATTCCTTAATCACATCTTTCAATGCAATAGAACATTTTGTTGCTCGATTGATTACCTCCAACTCATATTGGAAAGATCCTCATCTTCCTTCTTCAATTTTGTTTTAGGTATAGGTAACCATAAAGAACTTAATTTTCCATTGATGCATAATTGATGAGGGTGCTTCCACATGTGTCATTTCCACACATTTTTGGAATAATATAGATCTCTAGAGTTGATTCAATGACTCATGTCACTTCGTTCATATGATGTTCATCCTTCTAAACCAATTTTTTTTTTGTAAAATGTTCATGTTGAACTTGCTAGTAAGATTGTCTCGATTGATTTAGGTTGTTGATACCCAACTCAATTACAACATTATATTAGGATAATGTTATATGTATTCCATAAAATGTACCAAAATCTCCTCATTTTTCAAGAAGCATTGAAAGTGGAACCCAAAAGAAATTTATGATATAGTAAGTTTTTTAGCACTTTATACGAGTGCATATAAAAGGAATGGTAATCTCTTACTATCATTTTTCCTCTCATCCATGAGGTACAACTACATATAAATTCCACATTATTATTATTATTATTATTATTATTATTAAATATATGGAATTTCTTTTATTTATTAAAATATGAAGAGTACATTATGCCATGTGAAAGACATATTACAAAAAATTTGAAACCTAACATACATCTTTCATGAGGTCATGTGAAAAAAACCCTATTACAAAATTTATGTAACTTAACATACACATTTCATGAGGTCAGGTGCCAAAAATCCTTTGGATGCATTGTTGACCCTATTATTGAAGGAGGTTTCTTTGTTGGCCACAAGCTCCTCAATTTCTCAATTTTTCCAAGAAGTACTAAAAATGAAACATAAAACAAATGTATTATGTTAATGGATATTGGATTCCTAAGATGATGTTTTCTCTAATCTTACACACAACTACTAAGGCCTCCCCTCTCCTCCCTTTCTGGAGGGAATTAGTTGCAACTAAGTTGAAACTTGAATCTCTCCTACCCTTTCTCTAGGATTTTAGGCTTGTCCTTCATTTAGGAATTTAGGCTTGTCATGATGAAAAAATCCTTTATTTTTTCTTTTCTCACTCTCTTACTTGGTGATTGATGACTCCATTATTTTTTCCAGAGCCAAGGTAAAATAATTGGAATCCCATTTTATTTTTCCTTTTTGTCTTCTCTTTTCTCAAGAGAACCACATTACTAATGATATATTTGCATCACCATACATTGCGTTTGAGGATTCCTTTGAGTAGATATTATGGTGCATGCACCTATACTTGTACATAGTTTCATCCACTAATTATGGATTGTGTTACCTTAATATGGGGGAAATCCTCCTAATGTGAAAAACCCTCCCAATACAATTGTTCCTAATTATGGGGGAAATCCTAATCCAACAAACCAAAATCAGGTTCCCAATCATTCTCCCAAGTAAGGTAAGAATCCTTAATCATCAGAAAAACCACCCTTGTTTACTGTATGGGGTCTATGGACATAGCACTCATCATTTCCCATTATTACCTATGGTAATTTTTATGTTGGAAGAAGAAACTAAGCGTGATTTTTCCACTTCCTCCTAGGGTTGGATGAGTATTGAACCTACTCCAACTCCTATTTATCAACCCATGGTGTTACAAAATCCCTTTCCATTGCAAGGGTTGGTAACAACAAATTCAATGAAACCTCATCCCAATCAACCATTTACATCTAATCCTCCTGGAAACCCATTATTCCAAAATATATATTTTAATTCAATGTATGTTAACCTTTAAACTTAATGACATCACTATGATATGCCACTTGAACTTACCCATTTTGATAATGAAAAAAAAAACACCCTTTCTTAATGACCCCTAAAAAATTCCACAATTTTGTTTTTGATTATGCTCCAGAGGTACCAAACGTGTCTTTGTATCATATTGCTCATAACCATGATGCAAGGGAAGCACATAAATATAGTGTTGTGGATGAATTGGCATAGCCATCCATTGTCATGTCTACTCTTAGGGTACTTTACAAGTACCCCACACACAAGGAGTCCTTGATCACATCTTTCAGTGCAATTGAACATTATGTTGCTCAATTGATTACCTCCAATCATATTGGAAAGATCCTCATATTCCTTCTTCAATTTTGTTTTAGGTATAGGTAACCATCAAGAACCTAATTTTACATTGATCCATAATTGACGAGGGTGCTTCCACATGTGTCATGTCCACAAATGTTTGGAAGAATATAGATCTATAGAATTGATTCAATGACTCATGTCACTTCATGCATATGATGTTCATCCTTCTAAACCACAATTTGTTTTGTAAAATGATCATGTTGAACTTGCTAGTAAGATTGTCTTGATTGATATTTAGGTTGTTGATACCCAAATCAATTAAAACATTCTATTAGTACAATGTTATATGTATTTGATAAAAACTTTTGTATCAACAATATTTCTTCTCATGATGTTTCCCCATCAAGGAAATATCGTGACTCGGTATCAACTTACACCATATCCCCATCTAGTTTTGACTCCTATTCAACTTGCGAATACATTGTTAGTACCCATCCATAGCCAATTGAGGAATCAATTCCTCAAATTCATGCCAAAAAAATAAAAATAATGCAGAGGGAAAGAACAATAAATATTGGGGTACCAACCCTCTAGATTCAATTGTGACCACTTAGAGCAACACACCTAAAAATATGTTCACCCTTGAGCCCATTTCAATGTCAATGACCACACTACCCAGCAGTTCTTGGAGCTACCAACATTGCGACATATGAGTTACCCTACATAAGATATCTTTGATAAACCCATTTTAGTGGTTTATATCACTCTCTTAGAATATACAAAGTAATGAAATCAATTTTTCATATTTTTTTAAATAATATAAGGTCGTCGAATATCCAACCCCCAGAAATTTGCATCCGACGACAACACCAAAGGTCCGATGTCATATGGTGGTAGATATATGACGACACAGTGATAGGAAGATATGAATCCATGAAGATTTCATTTGATGACCATGCCATAGGGCTAGCACCCCTATGAAGTCTGATATCCGACGCATATGGTGCAAGATAATCAACGTCCCAACTATTGATCCGACGATAATGGAGGTCGGATATACGACAACAATAAGGGCAGCATGATTGACAACCCAAGCACTGATCTGAGCTGTGGATGTCGGATAACCGACCTTTTCTATTATGTGTTGAATAATCTACCACATCCTATCTATGCTTAAACAAAAAGAGTTTTGTTGAATGTTAGACACCTAACTGTTGAATTTTAGACAAATTAGTCGTTGGATTTTGGGTACAAATGTAATTGTGTGTAGACCCAAGTAGTTTTGAATATCATACCCCTAGGCTCATATGAGGTATTTTTGGGTATGGAATGGTTAGCTCCCCATAAGGAAAAATTAAACCGTTATGAGAAAATTTTGGAATGTGAAGATGAGAAGGGAAATGCAAGGATTTTGCAAGGTATCTAAAAGCCAATTTTTGTAAGGAAAATGTCAGTGTTGTAGCTTAAGAAGTTTAGCACAAAGGGGTGTCCCTAGTATGTTATACAAGTGTTGAACTCAACAGAAATCAAGGAGTTGACAACTAAATATCACCCAATGCTATGGGAGTTCATAGATATATTTCCAGAAGAAGTTCCTAAATTACCTAAAAAAAGAGATCTCGATTTTTCAATAGATATGGTTCCTGGAGCAGTACCAACATAGAGGGTTCCTTACAAGATGAGCACGCCAAAGTTGATAGAGATGAAGGTGCAACTAAATTAAATGTTGGATAAAGTATACATAATGTCGAGTGTATCCCCATGGGGAGAACCAACCCTATTTGTAAGGAATAAGGATGGTACCTTGACACTATGTATTAATTATAAGTGGTTGAACAAGATGACCATCAAGAAAAAATACCCTTTTCCTAGGATAGACAATATTTTTTATCAGCTCAGGGGAGGTACAATATTCTCAAAGATATATTTGAGGTCGGGATATCACCAAGTCATAATCATTGATGAGTACATCCAGAAGATAGTCTTTAGTAAAGGTTATGGGCACTATGAGTTTGTTGTGGTACTCTTTGGACTTATGAATGCACTAGCTACATTCACGTGCTTGATGAATAGTGTGCTCAGTAAGTATTTAGACAAGTTTATATTAGTGTTTGTGGATGAAATTTTGGTATATTCCAAGAAACGATAGGAGCATGAAGAACACCTCAAAATGGTGTTACAGGTGTTAAGAGAACAATATTTTTACGCCAAGTTCAACAAGTGTGATTTCTATAAAAAGGAAATCCAGTATCTAGGTCATGTAATCTTAGCTAAAGGAGTGGCAATAGACTCGGAAAAGATCAAGGAAATTATGGATTGGAATACCCCTAGAGATGTAATAGAAGTGAGACCCTTCATGGGATTGGTTGGATATTAAAAGAGGTTCATAAAGGGATTTTCCAAGATCGGTAATCCTATTACCTCATTGCAAATAAAAAGGAAAAAAAAAATTGGTCGCCATAGTGTGAAGCTAGCTTCTATCAGTTGAAGCATCTATTAACTAATGCACTTGTTCTAAGAATTGCAAATCCAGAAAAAATATTTGTTGGTATGTATAGATTCTTGCAAAGAAGGAATCGATGGAGTTCCAATGCAAGAAGGGAAATTGATTTGTTACGAGTCACAAAAATGAAATAAACATGAGCAAAAGTATGTTACCCATGATCTAGAACTTGCGGTGATTGTGCATGGGTTGAAGATGTGGAGGCACTACCTGCTTGGGAGGATATTTATCCTCATGACTGACCATTGCGGTCTGAATTTTTATTTTATCAGTTGAGGTTGAATGGCATGCAAGCCCAGTGGATGGTGTTGATCAATGAGTTTGATTTTGAAATCAAACACAGAAAATGAAAATATAACAAAGTAGCAGACACACTCAACCAAAGTTTTCAGATAGTACGCTTATCGGCAACAAGTGTGCGAGAGTTTGACATTCAACAGAGGATTAAAACCCTCTTGCAAGAAGATGATTTCTTCAATCAAGTGAAAGAAAGGTTATGGTAGGAACCTAGAGAAAAGAGGTATGAATGATATCATCTTGGAGTTGATAACTTATTTTTGTATAAAAGTCAGTTGTATGTGCCTAATTCAATGGATTTGAGGCCCTTGATTATGGAAAAATTCCATAGGAGACCATATGTAGGTTACCCTAGTTACCAGAAAATGGTGACAATAGTTAGACAACTTTATTATTGGCCTGAATGAAGAAATACATTTCCCAATACATTGTGAAGTGTTTAGAGTGTCAATAGGTGAAAGTTGAGAATCAAAACCATGTTGGACTATTGTAGTCATTAAAAATTATAGAGTGGAAATGGGAAGTAGTTTCCATGGATTTTATCATAGGTCTACCTAAGACAACCAAACAAAATGATGCAATCATGGTTGTAATGGATAAGTTGATCAAGGAAACTCATTATGTTCCTATAAAATGTACTTTTAAAGTTACAGATGTTGCCAATGTTTTTATGAAAGAAATTTTCATATTGCACGGTTTTCCCAAAACCATAATCTCGGAAAGAGATGCTAAGTTCACCTCGAATTTCAGGAAAAAAAAATTGCAGGCCTGGAAACATGATTGTAATTTAGCACAACCTACCATCCTCAAACAAATGGTCAAACCGAAAGGGTGAATAGTGATTCAGGAGGATCCAGAACACTCAAAGAGATCTAGGAGGATCCAAAAATGGTCAAAAGTTGGTATTATCAAATTCTTTTGAAAATGACTCCATTGCATAGAGATGTAGCATGACATAACTCTATCAGTTGTACAACATGTACAAACAAGTCACGCGGCATCCTGTGGGCCTGCCACATGGCACCCCCACTTTGAATTTTCTTGTAAACTTCAAATGACCACAACTTTCTCATACGAACTCATTTTGAGCCTGTTCAATTTGCATTGGAAAGATCTCATCGATCATGACGACGTGGAAGCATGATAGTGTCACATGTCACCCAGAAATGAAATTTTTAAGGGTCTAGTTTGACCAATAAAAAGTACCACATGTCATCCATATGATGATGTGACAAGTACAGTTAGTAGGGTGATGTGGATGAATGGGAGAGTTCCAAGTGGCATATCCATACAGGCAGGTGGAAAATGATGTGGCGTTGATGTAGGAAATAGGTGGACCAACTAAAGAGTGTCAGGTGGCACTCTCTGACTGGCCAATAATGGCTAAGGGAGAATACAATTAATTGGGTTGGATGAGAATTGAACCCATGACCTATGGTGGAATATTCCAATGACTTAGTAAAGATTCCCATACCATTGCACCACATGTGTCGGTTATTAGAATAACCCAAGAAAATTATATATAAAGTTGTAACAAATGTCTCGGGTATATAGGGGGTCGGTTAGGCTGACCTCACGCTATATAAACTCATGCGCATGACCCAATGTGATGGGGATTTGCATGACATATCGTAATGCATGCCAATTTGGGACATGGAAATTTGTGCCATAGATGATTTCCTTGATTTGCATGCAAGAGGTGTCCCTAATTTTGGGTTTGTCTCGTTTTGCATGCTATAGAGTTCTTTGAGGGAAGTATAGAGTGTTTATAATCATTTTTCTCATAATTTCGAGAGGAATCTGATGGTGATGTATTTTTTGTCCAAAAGTGTTGTGTATGAAAGTCTTAGTTCCATTTGCTATGTATGAGACCCATAGTCTCATTATGCATGCAAAAGGGGGTCTTTAAGCACTTATTCAGAACATAGTCAAGTTTATATTCATTTTTGTCTGGATTTTGAGAGGAATTCATTGGTGACCTCTATTTCTAGGATTGAGCAGTAGACTTGAAGGTTGTCTTCAAAAAAATGATATTTGTAAGTCCCTTCATTGTAATTTTGGCATTTGAGCATTAAAGAGCGGTCTCACTGATTGAAAAGGGACCCAGAGACATAGATCAAGATGGGTGAACTCGGTTAACAAATTGTTTATGTGCCATTTGAATTGTTGATGATATTACTTTACTTCATTTCAACATTTTATTTCTGCAAGTTATTCATTAGTGTTATTGAATTTTATGGATAAGTAATACATTCACATGTTATTTGCAAATAGTCGAAGACAGTCTTCATTTTTTAATTTGGTCAGATGTTTATATATACTTAAGAACTAATGTTGACATCTAAGGATTTTCAGATCAAGTTAGTATCAGAGCATGGTTTTGACATGTATTTGCAAGTGAATTCTTATGAGGTCTAAATCTAAGCAAGGTGAAGGAAAGCTTGCAAGTTATAATCCTGAAATTGGTTCAAGGCGCTTCACTCAAAGAGGAGATATGGATTCACCAAGAAGTTTAAGTCCTCACAAATATGAAGATGATTACTTCGAGGCATTTAATTTGATGAAGGCCATGGTGGAAGAAATGTATGAGGATCGAAAGAAGGACAAGGGAGAAACTACATCGGTAAAAACCGAAGAAATTAAAGAAGAAGGTGAAGGTGAAGAACCTCCAGAGCATCCTTCATCCCCATCATCATCATCATCATCTTCTTCTTCTGATGAAAGTGAACATTCTTCTCATAAGAGGAAAAAGAATTCTAAGAAGTCTTCTCATTCTCATGATTTTCCTTTGTTAAAGCTAAATGTAAAGTTTGATTTGCATGTTTATGATAGAGAGTTGAATGCAAAGAAGTTGGATAACTGGGCCAAACAAATTGAAGTGTATTGCAGGGTACAAAAAATCATAAAGTACACTTTGAGGATATAGTTGGCTACTCTTCTTCTGAGAGGCACAACTTTGATATGGTGGGAGAGTCGGACACAAGTTGATCTTATTCAACATGGTAAAAGAATTTCTTCCTGGATTGAATTTACTGTTGCATTAAGAAATAAATTTTATTCATTAGCTTATATGTAAACATCAATGATTGATTGGCAACATCTAAGACAAGGAAAAGGGGAAAATGTTCAAGATTATACATTGGAAGTTAAGAGGAAGGCATTGTCTTTGGGAATTCAATTACATACTCCTAAGACTCTTCTAAAATACATCAATGGTATGTACTCATATATTTTCCATACTATATTAATGTTTAATCCTACTAATATTGACAAAGTATCGGTTCAAGCTACTCATCTTGAAGCTGGTATAGGAAAACATGTTGTTGAGGATGTGTTTGGGGAGGGACATGAATTTGAGGAACAATCAAAGAAAAAAGGGAAGAGTAAGAGGACAACTACAGTGAAGAAGGATGAAGAGAAAATTGAAAGGACATGGTGAGAAGCATTGTTGGAAGTTGCATCTAGAATTGAAGCCAAAGTGGGCTCAACCTATGAAGGGGAAAGAGAATGATATGACCATAGTTCACGATCTTAGATCATATTCTGAGGGTGAAACTAAGGTTACAACTATGGGCATCAAAGGTAAATATTTTGTTGCAAGTTTCAGTTCACATACTTCTTCTTCAAAGGATAAAGTAATCCCTAAAGGAAGGAAAATAAATTACCTATTTCATTTATAAGTTATCTCAAAGCACACTAATATTGGTACACTTGTTGATAGTGGATCACAAGTAAATACTATTTAAGAGAAAGTTGTTTAGAAGTTGGGATTGGAAACTAGGCCCCATCCATGACCATAACCTTTGGGATGGATTTGTGATAATGTTAAGTTACATGTAACTAAGCAATGCAAGTTATATTTTGAGATCACATCCAGTTTCATTGATGAGGTAGAGTTAGACATGGTTCCACTTGACATATGTAGGATGGTTTTGGTAAGTCCATATTTGTACGACAGGAAGGCCATTTTCTACAAGGAAGGGAACAAGTATCATATTTTCAAGGATGGGATTCAGTTCATTGTGATAGCTCATCAGATGAAGACTAATTTGACATTTGTCACTATAGGGCATGTGAAAGTGCTAGTTAATGCTAGTATCCATGAACCATATTTATAGCCTATAGTTGTAAGTAAAACATGTCCTTTAGTTGATGGTGTTCATGTTAAGAAGGACACATATGTTGATGGTTCCTTCTTTTTGCATCTGTATATTCAATTTTGTTTTCAATTTATTACTAATTAGTGGAGTATGGTTAGCTACTGCAACAATACATGGCATAGTTTGTGAATTTAAAGGAATGGTTAACTTGGTCAACAATGTTTTTTCAGTGTTCATTATTCTTGTGGTGAGTCAGGTGCATGTTATCCAAAAACGAAGGATCGATGATACTTGACAAGTGAGGCAACAATTCCCTCACTTTATTTATGAATGATCCATACTTTTGGAGGTCAAAAAGTTCATTAGTAGGAATGTGTGATCTAGGAGGATCCAAAATGCTCAAAGAGATCTAAGAGGAGCCAAAAA
Source organism: Picea engelmannii (assembly GCA_009831015.1). Classification (NCBI taxonomy): domain Eukaryota; kingdom Viridiplantae; phylum Streptophyta; class Pinopsida; order Pinales; family Pinaceae; genus Picea; species Picea engelmannii. The sequence continues at coordinate 144,765 of ML814316.1, read as the reverse complement.
TGCTCAAAAAATGATATCCTCAAATGATTTTGAAAATGACTCCATTGTGAAGATCTCAAAGAGCGTTTTCCAACACAATTTGAAATGGCTCAAATGGATTTTGTATGAGAAAGTTATGGTTGTTTGAAGTTTACAAGAAAATTCAAAGAAGGGGGTGCCACGTGGAAGCCTATGCCCATGGGATGCCATGTGGCCTATCCATACAAGTTGTAAAAATGAGATATTTACTTCATGTTGAATTTAGCATGGTTACATGGCAACACAACAAAGTGCCACATGTCACCAAAAAATGACATTTTTAGGGCCCAGTTGGACCAATAAAAAAAGTGTCATGTGTCATCCGTATGATGATGTGGAAAGTACAGTCATTAGGGTGGCTTGTACCAATGGGAAAGCACTAAGTGGTAGATCCATACATGCAGGTGAAAGATCATGTGGTGTTGAAGTAGACAACATATGGACCAATCAGAGAGTGTCACATGGCACTCATTGATTGGCCAATAATGGCTAAGGGAGAATAAAATTAGTTGGGTTGCTGAGAATCGAACCCATGACCTATGGTGGAATATTTCCAAAATATTTGAATGACGTAGAAAATATTCCCTTAATAATGTGCCACTTGTGTTGGTTGCTAAAACAACCCAATCAAATTATATTGAAAGTTGTAACAAATGTCTCGAGTATATAGGGGTTCGGTTAGGCCGACCTAGCCCTCTATAAACTCATGTTCTTGACACAACAGGATGGGGATTTGTGTGCTAGATCATATTGTGTGCCAATTTGTGACATGGAAATCCATGCCACAGATGCCTAGCCCTATGTAAACTCATGTGTTTGACACAATGGGATGGGGATTTGTGTGCTAGATCATATTGTGTGCCAATTTGTGACATGGAAATCCATGCCACATATGAATTCCTCGATTTACGTGCAAGAGGTGTCCCTAGTTTTGGGTTTGTCTCATTTTGTGTGCTATTGAGTTCTTTGAGGGAAGTATAGAGTCTTTATAATCATTTTTCTCATAATTTTGAGAGGAATATGATGGTGATGTCATTTTTATGTAAAAGTGATTTGTATGAAATTCGTAGTTCCATTTTCTATGTATGAGACCCATAGTCTTGTTATGCATGCAAAAGGGGGTCTTTAAGCACCTATTCAAAACATAATCATGTTTATACTCATTTTTATCATAATTTCGAGAGGAGTTCATTGGTGATCTCTGTTTTGGGGATTTAGCAGTAGAATTGAAGGATGTCTTCAAAAAATTGGTATGTGTAAGTCCATTCATTATAATTTTGGCATTTGATCATTAAAGAGCAGCCTCACTAATTGAAAAGGGACCCGGAGATGTATCCCAAGATGGGTGAAATTCGTTAACAAATTGTTTATGTGCCATTTGAATTATTGTCGATATTACTTTACTTCATTTCAACATTTCATTTCTGCAAGTTATTCATCAGTGTTATTGAATTTTATGGATAAGTAAGACATTCAAGTGTTATTTGCAAATAGTCAAAGACAATCTTCATTTCCAAATCATGGTTGTAGTGGATAAGTTGAGCAAGGAAGCTCATTTTATTCCTATAGAATCTACTTCTAAATATTTAGACATTGCCACTTTTTTTATGAAAGAAATTTTCAGAATGCATGGTTTTCCCAAAACCATAATCTCAGACAGGGATGCTAAGTTCACATCGAAATTCTGCATAAACTTGTTTACAAGCTTCAAAATGCGATTAGCATTTAACATGGCCTACAATCCTCAAATACATTGTTATACCTAAAGGGTGAATAGAGTGTTAGAAGAAATGTTAAGGATGCATGTCATGCACCAACCCAAGCAATGGGAAGAATATATATCATTGGTAGAATTCGTGTATAGCAATGGTTATCAAGAATCATTGAATATAAGCCCATTTGAGTTTCTGTATGGTAGAAAGTGTAGAGTTCTGATTACTTAGGACAATCCAGTGGAAAAAATTACAATTGGGACAAAATTGTTAAAGGAGATGGAACAGGTTATGATCAAGATAAGGAAAAACCTGAAGGTTTCCCGGGATAGATAAAAGAGCTACGTTGATAGCAAGAGAACCCTCAAAGAATTCGAAGTGGGAGACCATGTGTACCTCTGAGTGAAACCCAAAAGAAGTTCCCTGAAAATGGGGATGTGTGCTAAGTTGGATCCTCGATATTGTGGACCATTTGAAATCCCAGTTAGAATAGGACCAATATCATATAGACTTGCCTTACCACCTACTGTTAGAGATCATAATGTATCCCATGTGTCTTTGTTAAAGAAATATGTACACGATTCTAATTATGTTATTCATTAGACTGTAAAATAAGTGGAACCAGAAGAAGAATTCTAGTGCAAACCTCAATGCATCATGGACAAGAAAGAAACAATGCTCCAAAACCAATCCATCATGTAGTTCAAGGTGTAATAGAAGCACTTTGGACCCAATGAAGCTACATGGGAGTTGGAATATGCCATGATATTGGCATACCCATTTTTGTTTACTATATAATTTTATATACATGGTGGTTTAAACACCGAGGACGATGTTTCTTTAAGGGGGAGGGGAACGTAAGGTCTCATTTTTCTGTGAGGCTATAATTATGTTAATATTACATAATTTATGTTATGGAACATGTGACTATTTTTAATTTAATAAAAAAACCAAACCTAGGACTGAGAGGGAACAACCTTGACAATATTGGACATGATACACCAAAGGAAGTTGATGAAGCATGGATTGATTAAATGCATGAGTGCAGAAGAAGTTGAAATGAATTAGTGAGGAAATCAAGAATCTTTTCTAACAAGCTTACTCATGTTTGCTAAGAATAACCTTACACCTTCAGTTTACCATACATGTGCAGAGCCATGTGAACAATAAAAGAATTTGTACGGGTGGTTGGAACATTTAGTGACTGTTGCAATTTGGCTCCTTGAAGAAGGGAAGGGACAGTTAAATTATCTGAAAACAAGCCTCTGTGGATCTACCTCTTTAGAATGAGAACCATGATAGTACTGATGGGAATAGAAAGGATTGAGGAAAAAGGTGGAAAAACACCACCAAAAATAAACAGAACAACAACACAGAGAGTAGAGAAGAGGAGAACGCACGCAAGGGTGCACACACACAAACAAAAAAATGATCTAGAGAACAAGCAGAGCATGTGAGTGTTGAAAACTCATGTGCTGATAAATACAATGCACAGATACATTTAAGAACACTGATCAAAGATAGAGGAAAAATAAGAGCTTTCCTTGAAGAAAAGAGGAAGCTTGTCTAAGTTTTTGATGATCACCTTGATCAGAGAAGACCTGGATCCTGAGCTGAAGTAATAGTGGGATATATCTTGGTGCTTACTAGAAGGGACTCCCTTGTGCAGAGGAAATCCAGTTGAAAAACCACGTGATAAACCTGCACAGACCCTGAGCTTAGTGGGAGGTGGGAAAATTCTATTATGTTAGAGGGGGAAGGAGAGTAACCTTCTTGGATCATCATAATATTGGAACATAGTTGAGTCAACTTTCCTTGGTGGTATCATGGCTTGTAATGGGGGTGGCATACTGTAGGAAGGCACTCTATATTAAGGCCTAAGGTTGGGTGAAAAGGCATCCTCTCTTAGTCATTTGGTGTTGGAAAATTTTCTTATTAGATAAGTGTTTAAATTAGCTTGTTAAAATTGAATATGAATGATATGCGTATGTAAATGTCTGATACAATGGGAAATGTAAATTCTTACAAATGATTATGTGAAATATCTGAGAAATTGGTTATGTTACCATGGAATTTAATTTATGCGTTAAATTGTGAAAATGAATGAGTGTGGATTTGTGTGTCCCAGAAGACCTTGTGGTGTTAGAGGAAAGATTGCAGGACATGGAAAAAAATACCATTCAACCAGTGATGGGGTGCCTTGCAAACCAAAAAATTCTTTGTAAGAAAGGGAGGACCGTGAATCCTGAGAAAAACTCTAATCTGTCGTGGAGATATTTTAATATATGTAAGTTCTTACACATTCATGAGGTTGAGAAACCAACAATGGTAAGAGAGTGTTTGTAGACCTTAGAGTGCCTGGACAGGTCTTGGAAAAACCTGAAAAATGACTAAGTCCCAATGAGTGGGCTAACTAGTCGAGAAGTCGTGAGATGAGTCGGGAGAAATTATGACTATCGATTTGGTGGGATGAGTGAATCTTAGCCCTTCTTTGACAAATATCTATCATAGAGAATGATCGAGAGACAAAAATTGTAAAAAATCGGTGACAACAATAAAGGTCATTTTATCACATAGATTGTAGGTTGGGAAAATCCCGACCCAATCTACAAAGGTGAGACAACTATGGGAATAACTACCTATTGTCACCTTAGATAGCTACCCCCCTCTCTTTAGAGATGATGAGATCACCTAAAGGGGGGAATCCCGGGTGACCCTAGGGGAACTGATACAAAAGATGAAGAGATGTTGAGAGGAACCCCTTAGGTCAATTATGGAAGAATTATGAGGGCTTGCAAATGAGTCTTGATGATGGTAAATGGTTTCCAAAGACTTGAGTACCTGCATCAAAGTGTTACACTTGCCTGAGACAAGAGAAAAAATTGAGATACAAGCCCAAAAATGAAGTGGACAAGCAAGAAAATCTTGTTTTCCTATATTGCAGCAGTAAACAAGAATATATATCAGCAAGAATAAGAGCTAGTTACTGCAGATTTAACCATCAAAATTACCAAATAGTTATTGGACAATGAAGTACTAAAATAGTAGATAACTTTCCAATACTTAAGCATGAACTTTGATGGTGAATTAGGGATGCTAGATGAAGTTATCAGCAAATTATTATGGCAGCCTTATGTCTGTAGCAAACAATTGCTACAGAAGAAATATTCAACCATAAAAAATCATAAGTAAACCACCCAAAAGATGCACAATGATTAGTAGATTACTATGGCAACTTATTAGCAATTTTTTACAGTTGAATAGTGAGTAAGAGAAATAAATTTAAATGAGTTTGTTGCAACCATAATGACTGTAACATAAATTTATAACAAAAATAAGATTCACTTGGCTAAGATAGACACCCTAGTGGCTCAAGCAAGCTAAAAGCATGTAAAACTGATTCCACTTTAGACAATTGAAATATCTCAACAAAACATGTTATCCAATGTAACTATTTTGTTTCTCCAATGAAATTTTCAGATTAGTGCCTTTAGTCTATTGGGTAAATGGAGTCTTGGTTATAAGGGTTGGATCAACAATATATCTAGGGGTGTATGCCCTTATACTCCCTAGAGCATGAAAAACCAACAAACTTAAGTCTAGGAGGGTGTAAGCCCTTTTACTCCTTCTACCAACCTTGTAAAAAATGTCTTATCAACTAGCAAATAAGATGAACCTTGGTGGAGTGTGTATTCCCTTATACTCCTACAAGGGTTTAATACAATAATATCAATGAAACTATAAGAACATACCAACAAAGTGCATAAATTTCCTTACCAATTCCACAAAATATCATGAACAAACCCTAAGTTACCAATAATTATCCATTGAAAGAAACAAATCAAGCCTCCAAGAGGTGCACACCACCTTAGCTCTACAATATACCAAGAGAAAACACCAAAAGATAGTTTCATAAGAGAGATATAGTCCAAATTTCCCCAAGAGGGAAATTTTTTTAGCCAAGTAGTCTTTCTCACATGAAAGAGCTATGTTTAAATGATATGATTTTGGTCTTTATTTATAGAAGACCTCTAAAATTTGTTTGTTCACATAAAATTAGGGTAAACCACAAAATAAGGGAGCCATTCCCCTTTATTTTTTCCCTTTACATTACAATTTTGAGTTTACACAAAGAAACCCTAGAGACATGATGTCATACCCTAAAAGGGTGACATATTGGCACTTTAAGCAAGTCGTTGACCTTGGAGAAGAAAACGTGGAGCCTCCAAAGGCTATCTCTCTATGATGCAAGGACTTCTCCCCATCACAGTGTGCCAAATCATCATATAAATTCACCATCATCATCAAAACCCTAGCCCAAGGGTGACATCAAGCTCTCCCATTGTGACGTTTTGACCTTTAGAGGCCAAACATTGGGCTAATATGGGCTAGGTATCACGTCCAAGGTGCCTTCCCTTGCCTCCAAAGTCAACATCTAAGATCTAGTTTCTCATGTGTTGTAGGTCATGGCATCCACTCTATGGGCTTCAATCCCTAATGAAGGCCCAAGATGGGCTTGTTCCTCCAAGGCATCCATCAAACAAGGTCCTGGAAAGATAGACAAGTGCATCCTACAAAGATCTCAAGTCAAATGTGTCATGGAAAGTAAAATCACATATGATACAAGATCCACCTAAACATGTGCCTCAAAACTACCTTATCAAATTAAACAATTGCTCAAATACCTTATGCAATTTGTGAAGTTTAGGTATGGGAGGGTTGACAAGGTGACCTATTGGGTGAATCATTCCTTAAGTCAAGGAGTGTTTCCTAAGTGGACCCTCTTCAAATCATGTGGAGAAGATTAAGTGGATGGGGGGTAATACTTTTGGGCATGGGGTTCATGATATACAAGGGTTCACAGTCTCATTTATGGGTGCCTTTGTAGAGGGTGTGTTGCATGTTCATTTTCAATGCATCCTTTTTCCAATCCCATTCATTTTCCATTAATTTATTAAAGTCTAGAACAACTCGGTACTCCCAATGCATAACAAAAATCTTGGGGGGAAATTCCAAAGTGTCACTCGAGGCGAGAGGTACACAAAGTGGCATATGGGTAAGGAAAAGTTTGTAATGCACTTGTGTAGATCCCTCAACAAGTGAGATGTCTATAATATGAATTTGTTTCTTGCAGGTCTTTGATATTTTAGGAGAAACGTTTCATTGTTCTCAAGACCTCTTTAAAAGAGAATATGGAAGGTTATAGTTTTTCGTTTGTATTTTTCCAGCTACATTCTCACTAGGCCTTCAGCCCCTTCTTCCCACAAAATGAGGTACAATCACTTCTTAGGTAAGTACACTCAAATATCCCAAAAGATAAGGAGATGAAAAAGGGGTGAAGTATGAAAAGTAATAAGTATGATCGGGAATGATATGATGAATCATCAATGGGACCTCCTAGTAGCAAACCCATTCCCAAGGGTGACCGCTTACTAGGCCACAATTTCAACCACCAAGGTGAAACAGGGCAAAGAGAATAATTTCCAGAATAATTTATATCATCAAGAGAAGCTTTAATGAAACATACTCAAATACCTTAAGTACTAAAGTGACACTTACCACAATACTTGACTTGTACCTCATGGAGCAAGACCCATTGTCTTCTGGAAGCAAGCTGATGTGGTGAATTCCATCACGACGATTCCATGATGTGTGGTGGTGAAGTGGGTCTCTATCTATGCATGTGGATGTTGTCAGTCATTTGTCTCTCGGTACTCCATGTCTAAAACCTAAGGGACTCGAGACATCATCTCCTTAGCTATCCATAGAAATTGGGGATAATAGGTCGAAGAGAGAATGACATTCGGTGACCTGGTCAAGACAATAAGGAGAGATCTATATCGTCAATGCCACGTGCATTATCGTCGATGATCAAAAGTGGGAAGAGGAAGTTTTCACCAGGGAAGTACCAATGACGAAGTGGTACAATAATTGACAAGAACCATCGATCTGTGCCTAATGTGAGTGTATCCTCTGTCATCGATATTTGGAAGATCACACTTATGATATGAAGGTGGATGAGGATTTCATGATGATGTGGCCTGCCAAATCAGCAGTCCACGTGTGAAAGTGGTGACAGGTATTACTAGAAGATTGGTTGACGGGAATAATGTGGGTCCCATTGGGCTAGGAGGTTCTCTGAACCTTCATTTTAAGTGATGGATGCGAGATCTATGGGCCAATGGTTATGGACCATTGATGCCCAGGGCATCATCGTCGAAAGTAAGGGAATTGTAAATTAAATGTAACCTAAGGAGTGTCGATGATGAAATAGGCTTGAAACCGTTGATACCCTTGAATCTCGTCAGGGATGTGACAACGAGATCTAGAACCTTGATCCTTGTGCATTGTCATCGGGGCTTAGGATTCAAACTTGTAGGTTGTTGGTTCGGAGCGTCGATACCGGAAAAAAGGGTAGGAAATCTGGACCATTGGTCAGTATGGGGTGAAGCATTAATATTGACTATAAAACTGCGATATGTTCCCATGATTCATTAATGAATGTAAAAGAAGGGACAAGTGTTAACTTACAGGTAAGTTAGAATCGCCAACTCACCTAGGACCGCAGAACGGGTGGCCTAAGGACCATTGGATATGGAAAAGGGCTGATAGATGAATCATCATCGGGACAGTCAGAATGGCTAGTTGGTACTTCACTGAAATGAAGTTCGACAACGGCGATAGGCTTATGTGGGTAGAAGCTCCACAACGACGAGTTCGGGTAGGTGCCACATTGGCACCATGATGGAGGGCATGGGTGATGAAGTGTCACGTGGATGCCACTTGGAAGTGTGTTGGATGTTGACCTTGTGAGTCCAAGAAACTATGGGAGGCCATGACCTTTGATCCTGAACTCATAATTAAGCATAATTGTAGTCATTGGAAATCTCTTTACGAGGAAAATAAAGTGGTGCCCTCAAGTAGAGGTAATGATATAGTTGAAAAAAAGAAAATTTCAATGCCCCAGTCCTTAAAATGTTACTTAGGGGGTTGGGTGTGTTACACTCATTATAATAAATTATTTTAACATTGACAAGAAATAATGCAAATTGAGTCACTCCATTGTCTTTGAATCATGGTGGGGAAAGGGATGCAAAAACTAGGGAACTTGTTGTTCTGGCAAGGTCAATAACTAACCGAATAAGGAAAACAATGAGGAAACCAATGACATCATTTGGGCTTGTACAAGAAATTTGAAATCTCGAGAAACTACAATATGATCTTGGTCAAAATGTTATTTGGGCTTTAGAAGTACTTCAAAAGGAGGCATTTTTTCTTCATTTATCGTGAGTTGGGATGAATAATGATGTGGGTCAAACAATTTCTAAGATTCAAGTAGAAATAAAGGACATGAATGTAGTGCCTTTCACTAGTACTGCCTATTAAATTATGAGCTTGATTTCTTATGCAGATCAATTCTTTTATTTTCTTTAATACTTTGATTCCATCTTAATACACTTCAACAATACCAAATCATAACCGAATAGCAATAACTATGTAGATAAGTAAGCATGCACATCAACAACACATATACCCTGGGGAAACCCTGTACATGGAGAAACACCCTAGAAAACGATATTCCTTTATTGCATTAATAATGTAAGATCACTTACAAATATCCACCATGAATGTTATGCTCTTAAAGAGCTTTCTAAGATGACTCTGACCTGACAAAGACCTAAAAGACCTTACTGAAATACACCTCTGATATGTTGTCTCTATTGTTGATATACAACAATAATATGTTGCTTTGGTATTCTACCTCTTTCTCACCGATATGTGCCTCTATTGCTTCACCCTTAACCTGCATATCAAAAATGTGTTGAAGAGTGGGGTCAACCTCTGCTTATATAGGCTGAAGAGGAGAAGAGGAGAGGCTTGGAATAGTAACTTGTTTACATGCTTTAATCATAACTCAGCTTCATACTTCAGTTCGAACTTAGAACTAGACTTGAGACTGGTATACTCTAGTTCAAAAATAGAACTAGACTTGAGACTTCAGTTACAACTCAGCATTACACTTTAGTTTAGAAATAGAACTAGACTTGAGACTGGTATACTTTAGTTTTAAAATATAACTAGACTTAGGACTTCAGTGACAAATCAACATTACACTTTAGTTCTAAAATATAACTAGACTTAAGACTTCAGTTACAATTCAACATTACACTTTAGTTATAAAATAGAACTAGACTTAAGACTTCAGTTACAACTTAGCATTACACTTTAGCTCTAAAATAGAACTAAACTTGAGACTTCAGTTACAACTCAACATTACACTTTAGTTCTAAAATAGAACTAGACTTGACGCTTCATTTACAACTCGACTCTTTACAAGGCAATTCAAAATTATCTTCACGGTGGATAATGTTACACGTGCCAATGCACTAGATCAATACATTTATATCATTTAAAATATTAGGAATATTGTTTGTTTCTATCTCATAGGAATTTTATATTCAACCTAACTTTTGCTAGATGCCTTGAATTTTTCTCATGGCTCACAAGGTTTGACTAGGCTCACAGAGGTTGTATGTTCCCCCTAAATTTTGCACTAGTTTGTCTATGCTCATAGAGGTTGTACATTCCCCTTGACTTTTGCACTAGTTTGTCTATGCTCACAGAGGTTGTACGTTCCCCCTAACTTTTTCATTAGACTCACATAGCATCTTGTTCGTCCTAAATTTTGGTTTGACTCATAGAGGTTGTATGTTCCCCTTGGCTTTTGTCAATACCTCACAAGACTGGTTGATTCTTCAAATCTCCCTAGCTAGCCTTAGGGTGGCCCATATGGCCTCTCATTGGAGAATGACTGTCGATGCTGCCAAATTTAACACTCCCTCTCAACGAGGGAGTCATTCGCAACCACACCAAGCTTGACTCTCAGTTGTACAAATTGTCTCGAGGTTAGAGGCTTGGTCAGGATATCAACAGCCTGCTTGCTCGTGGCTATGTACTGTAACTTTACAGTTTTTCTTCGGACCAAGTCTCAGATGTAGTGGCACCTCATGTCAATATGTTTTGACCTATCATGAAATATCGGGTTCTCTGTCAATTTTATGCAACTTTGATTATCACAGTGAACCATTGTCGTCTCGAGCTTGTCACCAAACAACCCTGAAGCCAAATTTCTGAGCCATATTGCTTCCTTGCTAGCATCACCTGTTGCAATGTACTCAGCCTTTGTTGTACTCTGTGAAATGGATCCCTACTTCCGACTTGACCAAGAGATTATAGCGGATGTTAAACTAAAGCAGTATCCAGAAGTACTCTTCCGATCCACTGGGCTTCCTGCCCAGTCAACATCTGCATACCCATGTAGAAATAAACCACCACTGGATGTATATCTCAGACCATAAGTAATGGTCCCTCTGAGATATCTCAATATGTGCTTTTCTGCCACCCAGTGTCTCTGTCTCGGTTCAGTCATTGTAATATACCAGATATAAAATGTATGCAAAACTGAAATAAAATGCTAGTAATGGAAGAATAACAACAATATAACCAGAACATTCACCACAATAACACTGAAATGATATAAGAATAACAATAGGGATAGCACTTTGAATCTGAAAGCAATGTTCACGGGCCTCTTCAAGGGGGCAACCTCCAGTTGAGCAGAGCTCTATTACAATAATATCCATGATAGGGTTCTCATACCCTCGACTCCTATTTATACTAAAAAGAAGCATCTAGAGGAAGATCCTTCTAGAAGCGAAAGCTTCTATTAGGTCTTCTTACATTCGCCTTATTCTATTTTATTGAAATTCCTTATTAATATTTACCTTTATTACATCCGAATATATTGGTCTACTTATGTGTGGGTTAGGAACCTAACATGTCCACCCCCTTAAAAACAACCTTGTCCTCAAGGCTTGAGATGAGGAAATTGTTGTAGAACGGTAGTTGGTTCCCAAGTGGCATCTACTAGAGTTGTATATTTCCACTGTACTAGCACTTCCTTGATGGTTCTCTGACGTAGGCAATGCTCACGTTGGTCCAAAACTGCTTCTGGTTGTAGCTAAATGGATCCTTCCTGAGTTAATTCTAGAAGGTTGGTTTGAATTTGGCACTTAGCTCCAATCACCTTCTTTAAGCATGAAACATGAAAAACAGGATGTAGCTTCAAATTGTTGGGCAAATCTAACTGATAGGCGACTTGTCCCACATGCTTGAGTATGGTATAAGGACCATAAAATTTGGGCGCTAGCTTCTGACAATGCTCGACCTTGAGGGAAGTTTGCTTGTAAGGTTGCAATCGAAGAAACACCTTATCCCCTTCTGCAAATTGACGTTCAGAGCGACCTTGATTTGCTTGTTGCTTCATGCGATTATGTGCCATGAACAAATTCTTGTTGAGGGTATGGAAAATAGCCTCTCGAGTTGTAAGTGTTAGGTCAACCGCCTGGACCTTCGAGGCACCCGGTAAGTATGAGAGAATTGAAGGTGGCTTTTGTCCATATACCGCTTCAAAAGGAGTCATGTGTGTAGTTGTATGGTATGAAGTGTTGTACCACCATTCACCTAAGGGTAACCATTGAGCCCACTAATTTTTCTTTTCCAAGGCAAAACACCTCAAATATGTTTCCAAACACTTGTTGACAACTTTCGTTTGGCCATCAGTCTTGGGATGATAAGTTGTGTTGAGGTGCAATTCGACGCCTTGTATCTTGAACAGTTCTTGCCAAAATTTTCTTGTGAAAGTTGGGTCGCGATCAGAAACAATAGAGTGCGGCATGCCATGAAGCTTGAAGACATGATCCATGAAGATTTGAGCCACTGTGGATGTTGTAAATGGGTGTTGAAGGGCGCAGAAATGAGCATACTTGGAAAGGTGATCAACAACCACCATGATGACGGATTTATTTCCCAATTTGGGTAAGCCGGTAATAAAATCCATAGAGATATCCTTTCAAATAACAGGTGGAATCAGGAGTGGTTGTAGTGTGTCCAATGAGCAGTAAATTACCCTCCCTTGCTTTCTTTAATTTGTTATCCGTCCCTTTCCATCTTCTAGCGGCAAGTCAAGCAAGTAGTCACTACCTAACGGGAACGAAGTGGAAGGATATGGGATTGTACCACCTTGGAATCGTTCGTCCGAGGCACAGGGCAAGTGAAATGTGTAGCTGGATCTTGACTATGAGTCAATTTCACTGTGCGCCTTCGATTGGCCCCAAAGGAAAACGTAATTTTCGGTTCCCTTGTTGCGTTGACACACATCACATTCAACTACAAAATTATGAATGTCCTATTTCATACCATCCCAGAAAAAGGAACATTTGACCCTGTC
>ML814316.1:65821-75841 GCA_009831015.1 Picea engelmannii | reverse complement strand
TGCACAATTTTCCTTTTATGTTCACCAACCATATTCTTTATGAATTATTTTGATCTAAGATACTCAATCCTTGATTATGGTTGAATATCCAGAATCCTCTTTCCAATACCTTTCCATTGACTGCTTCCTTGCTCAATTCTGAGTCATGAGAAAAAAGTTATGGATAATTGAAAATTGCCTTTCAATAATGCAATCCATGTGCATATGATTTGTTTCCTTTGAACTAAAAGGATATTAGTTCTTTGTTGGATCCTATCATAAAGTTCCCAGGTCTTCAGTACCTCTTTTTATGCAGGGTCGAACGATCAAAACCCCACGGGCTTCTTTCCTAAGCCCTTTTCTTTCTTTAAAACAATTGTCGGGCATTAGCCCCTTTTCTTTGGCACCCAATATCATGTGACCATGAGATATGACCAACAACTAACTGATAGGTGCTTATCTAGAGCTTCGAGACTTGAGGGAGCTTCGAAACTTCAAAACTTCGGGCTTCATAGGTTTCTTACACTTCCTCATTGATTTCTCCTAAACGTCGAACTAACAAACTTCTGGGATGGCTCTCTAGAGCCTCACACTTTCGATATTCTAACAACTTCATATTGCAATTTCCCTGAATATCGGACCCCCAAACTTTCAGGATTCACTTAGTATAGTGCACCCGAGGTGCTATGTGTCAACAATACAAAGGTGACATGTGGCCCAATCAACTATTGATGCATGTCATATTCCCATTGGCACAAATGACTGATCAAATGCACAAAACATATGGACACTTGTAATGTGTAGAGTGGTCCACATCATCCTAGGTGACATCAACATGCCACATCACTTCCGTGTTCTGTGACTTCAGAATTTTGGGCTTCGACAAAATTTGTAGCTGCACACCTCTAATCTCCCAAACACCAATTTTTTGAATACTCGGAGGATGCATTGATCGACGTTCCTCATTCTCTGTATAGATCTACGGTCAATAGGAGATCCGAGATTTCAGGCTTCGAGAGTTCTGAGGCTCCATCTTGTGCTGCGTCCTGGATTTCCAAATTGGAGAACTCTCGGTGTCTTCATCAGAACCATGCACCAGAGGGTGCTACGTGAAAAAAAATCAGGAGTGGACACGTGGCCGTATCTGACTTGTAACATGTTTCCTGTTCCAATTGGCTCGAACAGTCTTTGAAACGCTTGAAAAATGATGACACATGGCAATCATCTAGTGTTCCCATGTCACCCTAGGTGACATCAACAACCATGTCATTTCCATGCTTCTTGAATTCATAACTTCAGATTTCATAGGTTTCTCCCTCATCACTCTATGATTTCCCCGAAAGTCGAATCGACGAAGTATTGAATCGATGTCTCTTCGGAGCTACGATGCTCCGGTGCTTCGAACTTCGGCAGATTTCACAACTTCTTATAACATTTCCTCCGAATGTCGAATTTTTGAACTTGGTGGTTTCGTTGGCTATGTTTTCATTCCATTATGGTGGTAACATGTGGCCCCATCGATGAGAAACATGTGTCAGGTCACAATTAATTCTAAAGCCTATCAAAGGTACAAAGTAAGTGACACGTGGAAAGCTAGGGTAAATCCATGTCACCCTAGGTGACATCATCATGTCGCGTCATAGTTGCACTTTGAAACTTTGGAGCTTTGGGATTCCGAGAGATCCAAAATAGCACACTCTATTTCTCCTTAATGTCGAACCTCCGAACATTTTTTTCTCGAAGCTTTGGGACATTGGGTCTTCGGGACTCTGGAGGATTCCTTGCTAGACTAAAAAAAATCATCCGAACACTGAATCTTCGAACCTCTTAACTTTTCCAGAGTTCACGTAGTACAACTGTCATCATATAATATGGTGACACGTGAACCCCATGTGTCAGACTGCTATCGGTCCAACAAGGTCATAAAAAGTAAAATTCTAACTAACATGTGGCACGACTAGGGAAGGTCCAAGTCACCCTTAGTGATGTCAACATGTCATGTCATACCTTGTGCTTCGACACTTCGTAGCTTTGGTATTCAACGAATTTCTTGAATTAACACCATGTTTCTCCTGAACTATGAACCGCTGAACAAATGCTTCCCGAAACTTCGAGACTTCGGGGCTCGAGGATTTCAGATATTTTCATAACATTACCTCTCAGTTCTCCCAAACCCTAAATTTCTGAACTACCAAAATTATGCACGGTTGATATGCAGACACTTGTCCCTATTAATCAAATGATCCAAATGAGTTTTAGACTTCGGAACTTCGGAAGGAAGTCCATTCTGTGCGCACTTCAACCAATTTCCCCAAATGCTGAATCGATGAACTACTATGGGAAAATTCATGGCTCTCCTCCTGGATGATGTATGGTTGAAAATCACTCCAGGACTTCCGAACTTCGGGATTCAGCCCCTTTTTCTCAACAAGACGTAAACATCAGCGAAGTCACAAAGCCCGAAGGACTTGGAGGTTAATTGTCGTGCACCTTTTCCATATTTGATGGATGGGAAGGGTCTTCCTCTCCCCGTGCAAATCCTATGACTCAAATTTAATCTCATGGTTATCAACCATGATTTCTAAGATAATTGCTCTGCCACTCCTCCTCATCTTTCTGTTACCACCCAAGATCTCTCTCAACGCCCTTCTGGCACTATGTACATCAAATCCCTATGAAATGTTGTCTCCAAATTCCACATGCATGGACCATCCAGGTTCATTGTTGAAACCATGGGCTATGATACCATATTGTGACGTCCCCGACCTCCCAAGCCCTGAGGAATGATAATACAATTATGATCTGATTTGTAACATACCCAGCCATAGTTCGGTCGAGCTACGCCACACAGAAACTCTTGCAGAACATCATACATATATAAAACTTAACATACAATTACATTCTTCTAATACATAGAATAATGCAGAAATAATAGTAAGCCTACACATACAACATATACAGGAAATACTTATAAATATTAAACATGTACAAATACACAACATATAAATGAACATAGAAATGGTACTTATCTTTTATAGATGACCACCAATTGCGTGCAGACCTTCCACGAACCTCTCAGCCATAGACCGTGCTGCTCATCACTCTCAGCAGTGGGTCACCCCCAAGATGGGACTAAACTCCACTTGGGTAAAGGGATTCCTAGGATAGTTTGAGACAATGGGATGCTACACAGTCAATCAGGAAAGATTCCCTCCCATGAGACAATTTATACACACATCCTATAGCCTCTCATTCCACACATGCCTATCCCACCCTAGGAAGTGTTCCCATTCATAGCTCAACAGTCCCTTGGCTCCCCCACTTCCCTTCCAGGGCTTCAGCAATAGGTCGGACATGAATTCTCATAACACTATAGTTGTTGTTGGGATCCCTCCAAGAGAAATCATTTCCCCATCTACCTCTCTCACCTAGAGAGATTTTCTCATAGGCCTGACAACCTGCTTCTTTTTTCCAACAAATTCTATCACCTAGAGAGATTTTCTCACAGGATTGACAACCTGCTTCTTCTTTCCAACAAATTCTCTCACCTAGAGAGATTTTCTCACAGGCCTGACAACCTACTTCTTTATTCCATAGGGCCTGACAACCCGCCTCTTCAATCCCGCTTCTAGACAACCAATAATAGGCTTAGGTGAAAACAACAAAAACCTTCAGCTAATGAACAGGTAATGGAAACCACAACCACCTTCATGTTTGGAATAGGAACTTCTCATAAAATACAAGGTTAGGACAGGCTCAGGTAGATACAGGTGTGATGTGCCATCCAACAGGACTACGGGTTCTATTCATTAGAGGAAAATACAAGATATGGCTCCAGATATGCGTGTAGGTTTCAGAGGTGCATGCATGCTTATAGGTTGATAATGTAGGCCTTGGCTCCCTGTGTGAAGGAATGAGTTCATGGGAAGAATGGAAAGAATGGTAGGATCCCCTTGAATGAACAAAATTTCCCACATAAAATTGCATGTGTCAGGATTGACACATGGTTCTCTTAGACCTCATTCCTCTCCACTTGGAGTTCGTTCCTTTCTCCAAAGGAACTTAGGATTACATGAGTTATTTCCCAACCTTAGTCTCTTAAAAAATATATATTATAATATTCCCTTAGAGTTAATCCCTCAAGCTTAGCCCTTTTTCCCTAGCCTCCTAGCCCCATCCCTTTCCCTTCCTAGTGGATATTAGTCCCCCATTCTCTTTTATCGTTGTCAGTCTATACACAACGATATATTAATATTAATGATATGAGTATTTACATTTGCAAAAATAATCTCATTGGCCTTTAGCATCTAGGCTCTCTGTCATAATCATCACATAAGCCTCCTAGATTATAATCAATTGGCTCACCAACCTACAAAACATATTTACATTCACAGTTACAATTGGGGATGGGTCTTGGGATATTACAACAGAAGGAGTGATTCTTGGATATGTTTCAGTTTCAGATTTTCCATGATATCATGGGATATCAAGAAACATAATTTTGTTTCACTCAGCACTACAAAAGCAGAGTATATTGAATCTTGTGATGCTTGTACGGAAGTAGTCTGGATCTATAAGTTTGTTTCTGGAAAGTTTGATCAAGTGTTGGATTCGATCGTGATATATTGTGATAACCAGAGCTACGTGAATCTCTCAAAGAACCAGGTGTTCCATGATAGGTCGAAGCACATTGAGATCAAGTACTATTTTCTCTGTGATAAAGTCTAGAGGGGAGAAGTGGTTCTCCAGTATATATCCATTGATGAGCAGATAAAAGATATTTTGGTAAAGCCTTTGTCCAAGATAAGAAGTTTGTGTACTTAAGGGACAATATGGACTCGGGGAGATGACTTACTTATTGGAAAGGGAAGTGATTACTCCCCAGGATGGGAGGGAGCACTGATATGTTATTGATATATGGACAGTCATTTTCTAGTTTAGAAAATGTTCTAGGTTGGGAAGTCACTTTCCAGTCCGGAAAGTGGTCAAATATTCTTGATGGACAATCATTTTCCAGTCTAGAAAATAGTCCAGGTTGGGAAGTGACTTTCTAGTCCAGAAATTGGTCCAAGATTTTTGATGGACAATCATTTTCCATTTTAGAAAATAGTCCAGGTTGGGTAGTCACTTTCCAGTCTGGAAAGTGGTCCAAGATTTTTGATGGATAGTCATTTTCTAGTTCGGAAAATGGTCCAGAATGGATAATCATGGTCCGAAAGATTGTTGATGTACCATATACAACGATTTCCCTTGTGGACAATGTGGGGGATGATTTAGGACAATCATTCTCCTTGCCAGACACTCTGAGAAGTGGTCAATAAGAATGGTTCACCTCTCCATGCAGTCATGCTTTCAAAGTTCATAGTTGTGAGAAGTTTCGAAGAATGGTCCGATGTAGGAGGTTGGTGTATGACAAGCATTTCCATAGGAAATGGTTCAGACAATCATTCCCTAGGGAAGAATCATTCTCTCAAGGTTTCACTATGAATCATGTTGAATGAATGGCCGAGCTAGGTTGAATGGTTCAGGTTCAACAATCATGTACAATCATTCCCTAGGGCAGACTCATTCTCTCTAGGTTGCACTGTGAATCATGCTGAAAGAATGGCCCAGTTAGGTTGAATGGTCCAAGTTCAGAAATCAGGGAAAATTATTCTTCTATGATTGGTAAGAATAGTCCAGATAGCCTGATCTAGGTGGATATCGGTGGCCACCCACCTTTTCCAATAGGCTCAAAACAATTTTTTGGCAATTTTGGCAATTTACTATTTTTAGTAGTTTTTAACTTCCAGGGCCATTTTGAGGGCCTAAATGAAGTTTTTTTTGGGATTGATCTTTTCAATGATATTCAAAATCTTTAATTGAGCCCCAAAAATGAATCTCCTTGATGATACCTTTCCAACGAGCTATCGTTCGCCCCAAACAGAGATCATATGCAAAAGTTACGACCCCGGGAAGTTGATGTACTAACTTACCCAAACAAGGCCCACATGACTTTTGGCGCTTCATCTCCTAGGGTTAGGTTTTTGGATTTCTAGGGATTTTGACATTCATGTTTATTGTAAAAATTCCTTTAGAGCCTCATTGTAACCATATTCTTGCGAATGCGCGCATCTGTCACGTCTCTTTTCAAAGACAAGTTGCCACCATTCCAACAAGCTTCTTTTCCGCTACATTTTACAGTTTCAGCTTATTTCCTTATTGAACAGAAAACCAATTTTACTGTATCTCTATTATTTTGTGTTAAGAACCCGTTAATAATCTGTATTCATTTCTTTCTTCTCATAAAATCTGGATCAATGGTATCAGAGCGGTCTGTTCCTTGTCATCTTAATGCACGTCCCCAACGAGGTCGGAGTACAAAGAGTTGGGTCTTGAACTTGTTTCTCTTGAGGACAAAATCTATCGCATGCCCAAGCGAACTCTCATGGCAGGAGAAAATAAATATGATGGGGCATGATATCCTTTGAAAATGTTTCTTGAGGATACCCTCACGCAATAGAGGAACAAGATGATGGATAGTTTCACGCAAATCCTTTGGCGGCTACCAACAGGAAATGCAATCTTCTTCGAGCAGAGGCACCGCCCCCTTCAAGGTACAAATAAACTTTGATATTCCTATAATTGAAAGTCAGATAGACACAAATTTTGTAGACAAGTGGTTGAATTTACTAGAAGGGTATTTTTCTATCCATAACTTTTCAAATAGAGAAAAGATTATTTTTGCACTCCTCAAAGCCATTCCCCATGTCAAAGATTGGTGGGAAACTTTCTGTGAGAAAAAGGAAATATAGGAACCCTCATTATTTACAGTCACGACCACCTAGGAATCCTTCAGGGATACCATTGAGGAACAATACTACCCCGTTGGAAGTTATGACAACTTGTATACCAAATGGACCACACTGCGGCAAGAAAGAGACCAAGCAGTGCCATATTTAACAAATATCTTCCATACCTTGTGCACCAAGCTAGGTATCAAATATTCGGAGTGACATCTAGTGCTCAAGTATCACAGTGTCCTTCATAGATACATCCATGCCAAAATGGAATTTATGGATAACTCATCCTTGGGCACGGCCTACCGATATGCCATCAAAATCGAGTAGAAGATCAAACAAAAGACACGACAATTTGGGCCTGGGAACCCCTCACAGAAAAAGCTAGGAAAGGGTGGCCCCAACCCATAGAACAAAGGGAAGAGAAAATATGGACAGCATCAGGACAACCAGTCCAAGCCGCAAGAAAATAAGGACACCAGGAAGACAAAGAAATATGCCGGGAAGTGGTGCGACTTCTATAAGAGCCCTTGGCATAACACTATTGATTGTCTCTCAAAGTAGTCACTGGTCACTGAAGTGAAAGCCTATGAATCAGATGCGGGTTCTGACTCTAATTCAGAACCAAAAAGGGGAAGATGGATCATTGATGCAGAACCTAGTGCCACTGTTGCTACCACCAAGATCCATCCTGGTGAGCCATATGAGTAAGAAGAAGGAAAGCGCCTCTTCCATTCATAGATGTGGGTAAAAGGCACCCCACTGCACTTCATCATTGATAGTGGTAGCTAGAAGAACCTCATCTCAGCAGAGGTCGACAAGCGGCTGGCCCTGCAGACAACATCGCACCCACAACCCTACACCATTGGATGGATTTGCCAAGGAAGCAATCTCCACATCAGCCAACAACGTCGACTATCGTACGACATCAAGCCCTTAAAAGAGGAGGTATTGTGTGATTTTTATCCTCTCGAAGTTTGTGATGTTTCTCCTCTTGAAGTTTGTTATTTTCTTTTGGGCCAACTTTATTTATGGAAACGTCATGTTTTATAAGAGTCTAGGCCTCGTAGTGTTATTATTACTTTGAATAGGAAATTGTACAGGATACCCGAGGTAGTCCCACCTAGTGCTATTTCCTTGATCTCTGCTAAGAAATGAAGGAAGGTCATCTCTTAGACGGGGAAGTTTTTCTTCTTCATGATTCGGTCTCAGAATGAGTGAAATATCATAGCCACATCTAGGGTCTCTGTGGCTGACCTCTCCACACAGCAGAAGCAAGTAGATAAGGTCATGGAAGAATACTCGGATATCTTCTCCTCACCTACTAGGGTACCTCTACACTGCCAGGTCAAGCACCCCATCGATCTGACCCCCGATGCACCGCTGCCCAATGGGCCAATCTATCATCACTCTCTATTAGAGAATGAGGAGATCAAGTGACAGATCTAAGAACTTCTCCACAAGGGGCACATCTGTCCCAACTCATAACCTTGTGGGAGCCCAATCATGCTGGTACAGAAGAAAGATGGAAACTAGAGACTCTCCATTGATTACCGAGCTCTAAATAAAATCACAGTTAGAAACTGGTACCTGATTCCCCGAATCGACGAACTCCTTGATCAACTCATAGGGGCCAAATACTTCAGTAAGATTGATCTGAAGTTTGGCTACCGCTAGGTCCCAATAGAATAGACAGATGTATGGAAGACCACCTTCAAGTCAAAGGAAGGCCTTTTTGAGTGGTTGGTCGTGCCCTTTGGTTTGAAAAATGCTCTAGCCACTTTCATGAGGATGATGGACGATATCCTGTGACCATTCACCAATACCCTTGTAGTGGTGTATCTGGATGACATTCTTATTTACAACTAGACTTGGGCCAAACACTTGCAGCATATTCAACAGGTTTTGCACACCGTGCAGTAGCACAAGTTATACGCCATCTTGGAAAAATGCTCCTTCGACATGGACAGGGTCCATTACCTGGGCTACATCATTGATCAACATGGCATACATGTGGATCCAACCAAGATCCAAGTTATCCATGATTGGCCATCCCTAACCACACTCACTAAGATTTGGAGCGTCTTGGGCCTTGCCAATTTCTACCGTAGGTTCGTGTTGGGATTCTCCCATATTGCATGGGCCCTCAGCCAAATAACCAATGGTGGTGGTAAGGAGAAATTTATGTGGGGCCAGTCCCAACAAAAAGAGTTTGATGATTGGAAGAAGCGCTTGTGCTCATCCCCAGTACTTTCACTACCAAACCTGCAAAATCCCTTTGAGATCGAGACAGATGCTTCAGACTATGTTGTGGGTGTTGTTCTCACTCAGCACGACCACCCCGTGGCCTATCATAGCGAGACACTATCAGATGTTCTCTGTAAGAAACCTACTTACGAAAAAGAAATGTACTACATTGTGCAAGCTTGCCACCCGTGGAGACATTACATTCTTGGGAATGAGACAGTCATCCACACTGATCATAAGCCATTGTAGTTCATCCAGACACAAGGAAAATTTCAAAATGACCTCCATCAAAAGTGGTCCAAATACTTGCAACAATTCCACCTCAACATCAAGTATAAGAAAAGAAGCACCAACCGCATCACTGATTCCCTCAGCAGACCGCCATTTGTGGCACTCACCATGGTTCTAGACTCTTGCAACCATGAGACCTTTGGATGGCCCCAACTCTATGAGACAGACCCAGACTTCACCACCACCTACAAAATGTTGGGTGCAAACATAGTTGTCGATAATTTCCATCTTCAGTATGGGTTGTTATGTCTTTTGGGTCACATTTTATTGAGCCTCAAAACTCAATATCCTTGACGATACCTTTCCAACGAGCTATCGTTCACCCCAAATGGAGATTGTATGAAAAAGTTACGACCCTGGGAAGTTGATGTACTAACTGACCCAAACGGGGCCCACATGACTTTTGGCGCTTCATCTCCTAGGGTTAGATTTTTGGATGTCTAGGGTTTTTGACATTCCTATTTATTGTAAAAAGTCCTTCAGAGCCTCATTTTTTTTGGAAGATTGGTTGTTGTCATTGATGTCAAGCCTAGTCATGGGTTTTGGACCGCAAGATTGATAAAGGTATTTGGACATGAAGTACAATGCACATGCATATAAAACACCCATGAATGGATAGTATACATCATGTTGTTTCCAGTGGTATGTGGCATGTCACATGGATCCTCATGGTTGAGGAGAAATGAATTTTTGAAGATGACAAAGTGAATTGAAGAAGGAAGTA
>ML814316.1:32898-43816 GCA_009831015.1 Picea engelmannii | reverse complement strand
TTAATAATCTGTAGTCATTTTGTTCTGCTCATAAAATATGGATCATAGCCCTTGGATGATGTTTAACTTTCTGAGGGAATATTCTCTTCCATATCTCACATATGTGAGTGGAAAAATGGCCCATATGACTCAGTTTGTATGATGATATTGTTTATGTAGGATGATATCAGATGATATGATTGTTGGGGAGACTGTATGTATCTGGACAGTACTTGTATGCTACTATGGTGGATGCAATCCATTGGTAGTGAATGTTTTCACTAGTTAGTAGTCGTGTGCTACTGGGAGTGGTTTTGTACCACTGGATAGTATTTGTATACGACTATGGATAGATACAATTGTGTTCTATAGGATGGAATTATAGCAACAATATGATACTATCTGATAGCCATGGAGACTACCACTGGTGTTGGAGTTTATTTCCAGCTAGATGGATAGTCAGTGTGCTGGAGGATAGACATTCTATAGGAGGATAATGGTCCAGACATAACAAATTGTCGGTGGGCATGTATTCTCTCTGAGGAGAATGGTCCAAGTTGACAGATTGTTGGCGTATCATGGACTGTTATTTTCCTAAGGTACAGATTGTGGCCCGATTAGGAAAATGGTTCAGGACCAATATTTTCTAAGGCATATGGGTAGAGATTGATTTCTATGGTACATATGACCTGAATAAAAAATAGTTTGATACTATAATTCTTGTAGGAATGGTATCTGTAGCCCATAGGGTGGCTTCCAACATTTGGGAGGGATGATATTATTCTATGATGTAGGTTCATACTATAAGAATGATCCTTGTATACCATTGCGGAGCTTTTAGCATATATTGGGACAACTATTTTTCTAGGACATATGCTCAGATTAGAAGAATGATCTCTTGTATCACTCTGTTGAGTGAGTGACTTTTTCAACATCATTACCGATTATTTAGATGGATTATGGCCTAGAGAGATGATGCAGTTGAAGTTATCAGATGATGTAGTTGATGCTATCAGATGATATTGATAGTGGTGATGGTGCTCATGATGTGATCATGAGATATCATGTGTAGTTATGTTATTACTATCGGTTGAATGGTTTTTTTTTGCTTAAGACCATTGGATTTATTACCTCCCTAGCTCAAGAGAATAATTAATATTGAGTTATTAGCCTCCAGGAAGAGAATTCGGCCCAGTTAGGTGAGTTGGAGCAGTATAAGTGGAGGGCGCTAGAGCTCATTTGGACCCATTCACTCTCACAACTTCATAAAGACAAGTGGTGTGCATGACTGGAGGAGAGATTCAGTGGTGACTTTGTCTTTGGTTATGGTTGGATTTTTGACATGGTTATGGTTTGGACTTTATTCCTGGTATGCTATCTTTGTAGAGAGGTACACTACCTTTGTTGGATATTGGTTCTAGGGTTTTATTCTAGAATTATTCTCTTTGTCAAGGTTAAGGTGCTTGGGGTGGACTTTGTGCCTATGGTTGGGTGACAATATTTTTATATTGTCTATGGTGAAAATGAGAACACCTATTATTCTAACAGTGTCAGGGTGGGAATTTCATGCTAACATAGGATCTTATCCCTTTTTGTGTTGATTTTTATTAGGTATTGATAGATTATGAAGTTCTAATGCACTCTATTCCATATCACATCTCCTCATCTAGAGCTAGTTGTTACCCCTAATATTGCATGAGGTTTTACATTGTGATTTTCATCACATAAGACAAAGACTTGTAGGATGACATTGATGGATTAGTTTATACATTTTGGGGGTTATTGTGGGTGCACATACTTTCCTTGACACTTCCCCTATGGTTTAATTCAACCACTTCCAATCATGGGTGTGCGGTGTCTAGAGGAAAATAATTGATTGCACATTCTATTTATTCATGCCCCTAACTCATATTATAGTCTCTAGTGATTGATTATTTATATACCATGGTCGATATTTTAACACTCTTTGTATTATGTTATATATTAGCATTTTGGTGACATACTTGATGTATTGGTTTGTTAATAGGAGGGATGTGACACATGGTCCCCTTTTGATTATCATGATTTTATAATCACCACATGACTAGGCTTAGACATGTTATCCATGTAACTTGGTGATACATTCGATTAAGATATGAGTTTCCTAGCACATGGGTGGGTTTTTATTTTACATGTGGATTACACCTTTGTATGATTGACAATAAACTTTTGTATGTTCTCTGTTCTATTTGGATTTTTTTGACACATATATCGTGTTATTATTCTATCGATTATCTATCCTAGTGGAGTTTTCCTCTTGTCCACACATATTGAGGTGATTGTCTCCCTTTCAAAAACTAGTTTGACCTACTTTTGACTTGATTAGAGTCTTATTGATTGATAAATTTGGATTATTTGTCTTGTGTTCACAACTGGAGTTGTTTATTATGACATGGATCATCATTTAGGATGGAGTGCTCACCCTCAATAACACACATGTTAAGTCATATTCTCATATATTGTATTATTTTATTGGTTAGAGATGGTGTCATCCCCTTCCTCCATGGAGTTAGTTAGTGTTTTGCATGTGAATTTATTATGTTGATATCGGGTTGACTCCTCACTCTTGGGATATAATCGTTGGCACATATTTTGAGGAGTGATTACACCTTGGAGACCACATTATGGACCTTTTCATGCTTTATTGGAGGGGTGTGTTAAATTATTCGATGTGCTCGTTTGACCATAGAAAATATCACTATATTTTCACCCAACCATAGGCACGTAGCCACCCCCGAGCACCATAACCTTTGACAGATAGAATTATTCTGGAAGCAATACTAGACCCAACAAATAACCAAGAGAGAGCACACCAAGAAAAAAGTTCCCAAACCAAAGACCAAGACCAATACCCAACTACATTCGTTGCAGCTACACTCTTCCTCTATACTTGTGCACCACTTGAATTGAGTGAGTGTATGTGATAAATGAACTCAAGAACTCTCTATTTATAGTGCTCTTTGTCAACTGTCTAGGCCAACTTGTCCTTCTATAGGCTAATACTTTAATATTAATTATTTTACTGAGCCAACTTGTCTTCTAGAGTTTTTGCACATCATTTTAGGGTTTATATAGCTTCCAGAGTATTCTATTATAGTCATAGGTTACACATGGAGGTGGATACCTCTTGCAACTACCATAATATCAACACTCCATCCTAGCTAGGGAGTTATTAACAGGTAGCATCATCATAGCCACACAAGCTATCTCATGATCACACAGATCAAGTCACGAGCATCATGATCACTATCAGTATCATCTAATAGCATCCTGGCATCAAAATATATCATTGTATGCATCATCTCTCAAGGTTATACTCCATTTGGGTAATCAAGAATGATGTTGAATAAGTCATGTGTTGAACTCAACACACTCAACAAAGTGTCTCTCATAAGTCACCCACTCAATAGAGTGATACAAGGACCATTCTTCTAATCCAGACATATGTCCTAGAAGAATAATTGTCCCAATAGATGTTGAAAGCCCCACAATTGGCTACAATGACCATTCCTCCAATCTAGACATACGTCCTAGAAGAATAGATTTCCTCCAAGATGCTAAAAGCCACACAATGGGCTACAAGGACCATTCTTCTAATTCAAACATACTTCCTAGAAGAATAATTGTCCTCCCAAATGCTGAAAGCCATGCCATGTGATATAGGGACCATTCTTCTAATCGAGACATACTTCCTAGAATAATAGTTGTCCCAGACCATTCTCTAATCTAGTCACCATATGTGTCCTATAGAAAATTTCATGTATCAACCACCCTAATCAAGATGCCATGCTATAGGGGGCATACCATTCGTCTAATCTGGACATTCTTCCTAGAAGAATAGTTGTCCTAGACCATTCTTATAATTCAAACATGCATCCTAGATGAATACTTGTCCATGATACATCAACAATATGTCAACTTGGATCATTCTCCATAGGGAGAATCTCTATCCACCAACAATCTGTCAACCTGGACCATCCTCCACTGGGAGGATGTCTATACACCAACACTCTATTCTTCCTGGACCATTCTCCACCTAGATAATGTCTATCCACCAACACACTGACTATCCATGATGCCATATATCAACACTCCCTCCCAACCAAGGAATTCATCTCCTCCCTTTCAACCAAGGGAGCAATCTCCACGAGTCCCAACCTTTCCCTTAAGTATGAAAAATTGATCTTGGACAGAGGCTTCATCAAAATATTAGTTGTCTTCTCATCTATGGAGATGTACCAGAGAATCACTTATCCCTTCTAGACTTTATCATGGAGAAAATAGTACTTGATATCAATGTGCTTTGACCTGTCATGGAACATGGGGTTCTCTAAAATTTTCACACATCTCTGATTATCACAATATATCACAGTCAAATCCAACACCTGATCAAATAGTCCAGAAACCATCTTAAGGAACCATACTACTTCCATACAAGCATCACAAGCTGCAATATATTTTTCTTCTGCAGTATTGAGTGAAACAAACTTATGTTTCCTACTATCCCATGATATCATAGCAAATCCAAAACTGAAACATATACCAAAATTACTCTTTTTGTTATCTGCACTCCATACAAAATCTCAATCGGTAAATCCATGCAGTTGTACGTCACTATTTGAGGCATATCTTAAACCATAATTTAGCATCCCACAAACATATCTCAAAATATGCTTTGCAACCATCCAATGCTCATGTCTAGGTTCCACCTGGGACTGGATCAACATGTTCACAACAAAGAAAATATTTGTCGATGTATTAACCAAATACATTAGTGAGCTAATCAATTATTAGTACGGGGATGAGTCTACTGGATCAGAATCAGAGTCTCTCAACTTCCTCAAATCTGCCACCATTGGAGTTTCCATGGATTTGCAATCCATCATCCCAAACTTCTGAAGGATCTTTAAAACAAACTTTCCTTTCATTAGGAATATTTCACCATGCTTATGCCATACTTCTAGTCCCAATTACTAATGCATGAAACCAAGATCCTTCATATCAAATTCATAGGCTAGCCCCTTCTTACACTAAATAATGAGAGGCTCTGCACCTGTCAAGAACAAATCATCAACGTATAATAACAGGATCATAGGTGCATCATTCACAACCTTGTAATAAAGGTTTGGATCAACATATCTCTTGGAAAATACAAGTCTCATCAAGTAATTGTCAATTTGTGCATACCAAGCTCTTAGAGCTTGTTTGAGTTCATACAAGGCCTTCTTTAATCTGCATACATGGGTTTCTCTTAGATGTACCTCAAAACCTTTAGGTTTATGTATGTATACTTCTTCCTAAATTCATCCATTGAGAAAGTCGTTCTTTACATCCATCTAATGTAAACTCCAACCCATGGATTTTGCAAGAGATATGATGGCTCTAATAGAGGTATATCTGGAAAATGGAGAAAACGTTTCATGATAGTCTTCTCCCTCCCACTCAAAGAACCCTCTTGCTACAAATATCTCCTTGTATTTATCGATACTCCCATCTACTGCATGATTTATCTTGTAAACCCACTTTGAAGTGACTACATATTTTCCTTCAGGTCTAGGTACAATTTCCCATACATCATTTTTCATGAGGGATTGATATTCTTCCATCATAGCTTCCTTCCATTATTTCGTCTTGACTACTTCTTCAAGGGTGGAAGGTTCTACATTGACAATATTTTTCATGAGTGTTGCATAACTAGAGAATATTTTGGGCCTCTTTCTCTCCTTGAAGGTGCCACTGGGAGCTTTATGTATTTTTGCCTCTTATAAGGTGGATTCTAGCCATGTTGGTTATTTTATGTTCTTGGGTACAACAATTGGTTCTACAGGTTCAAGTGGTTGGTCTAGTTCTTCACTGGGATTTTTTGGAGAACATGTACTTTATTCATTGGTATCTTCATGTTCTTCTTCATCATTGGATACCATAACATCTTCTATAGATTTCTTGAAGGAAATATTCTCATCAAAAGTTATGTCCCTGCTGATTTCAATCTTCTATTGAATTGGGACATAGATTCTGTAAGCTTTTGATGTATCACTATATCCAACGAATATGCACTTCTTTCCTGAAGGTTCCAACTTATTTCTTTTTTCCTTGGGAACATGGATGTAGACATGAAAACCAAATATCCTTAAGTGTTCCATACTTGGCTTATTTCGGGAGAAGGATTCTTCTGGAGTCATGTTCTTCAATATACAATGAAGACTTCTATTTTGAATATATACAGTTGTCACAACTCCTTCTCCCCATAGAAACATGGATAGATTATGATCATTCATCATTTCCTTAACATATTCTTCAATGGATTGGTTCTTTCATTCTTCCACACCATTCTGTTGAGGATTATGTGGGACAATTACCTCCCTCCCAATCTTGGCTATTTTACAAAAAGACAACAAGCTCAATGGAGGTATATTCTCCTCCATTATTAGATATTAGCATCTTGATCTTCTTATTTGTCAAGTTTTTCACTTCATCTTTGAATTATTGGAGCTTTCCAAATATTTCATCTTTCATCTTTATCAGATACATCCAAATCTTTCTTGAGAAGTGATCTATCAATGTCACATAGTAAAGAGAGTCTCCTAGAGACTTCATTAGCATAGGACCACATACATATGAGTGTATCAGATCCAAGATCTCCTTGGATCTATTCTCACTTCTTGGGAATGGCTTCTTAATATTCTTCCCAAGTGCACATCCTCTACAAACACCTTCGTGTACTGATTGTAGCTATGGTAGTCCTATAACCATCTTTTTTAGAGATGGGAATTATTGATAATGAAGGTGATCATACCTTCTATGCCATAACTCACTAGGATTGAGTTGATCATGTACAAGAGCTTGAGTATTCTGACCTATGAGTTTATACAATCTTCCTTCATGCATCCTGATGACTCTATCATATTCTATTTTTGAATCTTCAGACCATACAAGAAATTTTCCATGGACAAAGGCTATTCCATCTCCTTTGTCTTCCAAGCAAGAAATAGATAATAAATTATTTTTCAAACCAGGAACATATAAAACATTGCTAAGATGAACATTGTTACCTAATTCCATCTTGATAGAAGCTTTTCCAATTCCCTTGACTGCATAAGAGTTGTTGTCTCCAAGTTCCAATTTATGTGATGTTTCCTTTTCCTTCATGCTTGAGATATTTTCATGATCACCTTTCATATTTCTTGAAGCTCCACTATCGATCAACCACATGACATATTCAAGAGATCCTGTAACTAGAGATGAGTAGTAGAAGAAATATGTTTCTTCATGCTTGGATTTATTTGAAGGTTCATCATCATTGGCAGCTGATGCATGGTGTATTTCCTTTTTCTTCTTTTCTAGTTTTGGACAATCCTTTTTGTAGTGGCCATATTCATGGCATCCAAAACATTGTACCTTTGACATATCTCTCTTGTGATTGAATCTCTTTCTTGAACCAAATATTTTATTGCCTTCATGTCTCTTGAACTTTGTTGCATAGGCTTGGGCATCCTCTTCCTTTTGAGATCTTCCTTTTGATTTTATCCTTGTCTCTTCTTGTGCGCAACAGGTCCAAAGTTCTTCCAGCGTTGGAAACTCCTTTCTTGTGTTCATGCCTACAACAAATGCATCCCATGATCTAGAAATACCATTAATTGTTATGTTCACAATTTCCTTTTTTGGAAAGACTTCTTCAATGGCTTGAATTTGATCTCTCAACTGAGAAATACTCACAAAGTATGAGGCTACAATGTCATCCTTAGTCATCGTTGTGTCACGAAGCTCATTCTTCAAAATCATCACTTGTCCAATATTTTTTACTACAAAAGGTTGGTTAGGGCATCATACATATTCTTCGATGAGTCAATATTAGATATGTAGTGTATCAGGTGATCTTTGACAGTGTCCATAATGATACTCATAGAGTTGATTTCATTGTCCTTGAACTTCTCCATTGTTGCAACATTTTGAGGTTCATTTTCTTTTCTTGCTTCAAACTGTGGTTCCATGATCTTACCCTTCACGATATCTACAAAATTTTTCTTGGAAAGGATGAGGTCAATCCTTGTATTCCATGCTCTGAATTTTGAAGCTCCTTCTAACTTTTTTTCGGACTTCATAGAGTAATTAATGACTTCCTTTGAATTTTACTTTTGACTAATCAAACTTTGACTTTGACCCAAAATTTCAACCTTGACGTTTTTTCTAGTTGAAGATACCAAGAGGTGTGCTAGGCTAAGGTGCGCTAGAATGTCGAATAATTATTCCAAAGTTGTCACTTTAAGTGCCAAAAGGGTTAGGTTATGGTATGTTGCAACTACAAATTCAGAAACCCTAGTTGCAGTTATAACTGGTGCCACAATGAACTTAACAAGGAACTGCCACTCAACCTTCCAGTAGTTATACTATCCCGAAGGTGTTATGGGCCCATAACCTTTTAAAATATTTGATGTGCTCATTTAACCATAGACAATATCACTATATTATCACCCAATCATAGGCACACAACCACCACTGAGCACTGTAACCTTTGAAAGATAGAATGATTCTGGAAGAAGCAGTTGAACCAATAAATAACCAAGAGATAGCACACCTCTCTCCAAATATAACGCACCAAGCATAATGTCCCAAACCAAATACCAAGAACAATACCTAGTTGCAATCGTTGCAGTTGCACTCCTCCTCTAGACTTGTGCACCACTTGACTTGAGTGAGTGTATGTGTTAGCGATAATTCTTGTCTTGGGCTCGAGAGCATCCAGGTCTGCAGGTTGCATGAAGAACGCCCAAGCGTAGCACATAAATCCCCATTTCAGGCTAAAAATCAAGTGAGAGGGTGGAATTGTGTCGTCAACAGCCCAGATTCATCCATAGGAGCAGATCAACGGTCTTCGGGATATCGGGGCTACCAAGTTAACCGATATATATTGTCAAAGAAAGCGCCTATATTTCAAGACTAAATCTGGGTTGTCCGATCCAGCGACACATAGTGAAAGATCTAGTCAGCATATCGACAGTCGGGAGTTCGAAGGGCAAAAGTCCCTTGTCTTCTCACATCTCGAAACCCCGAACCCCGGAGTGTCGAAAGTGCCCAAAGTCGGGCCCGCAATATCATGAAGCAATCTCAGTCATCCATCCAAAGGGGACACCTGGTGCACGATTAGGCTCCTCGCCTTTTCGCCCATCACGATTTCAAGACGCAAGGAACAGCTCCATCATATCCCCGATGCGTGAGGTGCCGTGAGAATCCAGGACCCAGGCCCACAACATCACCGAGTAAGTTCAGGACTGTCAGATTTGAGAGAGACGCGTGGCACCCAATTAAGCCATCTCGGCATTTCGCTCATCGCAACTGTTAATAAGCAAGGATTAACTCCTTCTATTCGTGAACACCGAAAGTGCTTTGGGAATAGACTCAGGGTCACAGCCCGTGGTCACCTAGGAAAGAAAGGAGCTGTTTAAAAAGGGGACTAAAGGCATCAAGTCTAGTCATCGAAAGGATCATCGTGATCTCCATACGCCATCTGATTCAACCTCGATCCTGATTTTTTTCCTGGAGTAAATGAAGATGAGAAGGGTTGGTTGAAACCTCTCCTCGGGCATTAAGTGTAAGGTATGGATACTCTGGAAAGCGGTCTGCTCGAGAGGGTCTTGTGTACCCATTTTTCTAAAGAAGCCATGCCAAGTCCTTGACCAACGAGAGGAGGTATGCACACACTAGCTCAACACTTAATGGCTCAGCTACTCCCCTTGTAGGAGCCATGCACAGTTAAGGTGGCATCTGACAAAGAATACCCATCCGAATTTGGCTGAAGGGACACCAAGCCTTGGATGACTGAGCACGCCGACGTTAGGCATTTTCCTATGAGTATATAAACTCAGTCTTGGTATTTTGTAATCTATTGATGGTTGAGCAAGGCTCCCAGTTGTAAAACTTTAATGAAGCAATATTGTTCTGGTTATGCATGGACTCTGAGACTTCTTGTCTTATGAATGTCAGTTTCTTTCACGTCTTTGTTTACACTG
This sequence comes from Picea engelmannii, assembly GCA_009831015.1. Classification (NCBI taxonomy): domain Eukaryota; kingdom Viridiplantae; phylum Streptophyta; class Pinopsida; order Pinales; family Pinaceae; genus Picea; species Picea engelmannii. The sequence continues at coordinate 33,791 of ML814316.1, read as the reverse complement.
TGTTAGAACGACTCGGAATTCGAGAATCCAATTGAGTTGTAACTGTTATAGGATGATGTAGATTGGATCACTGTAACAGTTGCATTGTTTCTAAGTGGTCTTTGTGATTTTCTTAAGCGTTGAACGACTTGGAATTGGAGAATCTAGTCAAGTCCCCCTTTCAGTTTCTCAAAGCCCTAAACCAGAGGATCTCAAATTCAGAGTTTTTCTTCTACGAATTACTGAAATGCCTGTTGCCTAAGGTAGCTTGTCCACTCCTCTCACCAAGTCTTCAACCTGCTCATTTTCAAATCAACCCACTGACTAAAGTTAGATCAAGACCTCCTTTGTTCCTTACATGCCAGGCCTAGTCCCTGAGTTAGAGTGATATCTTCCCGAGTCTCTACCCATTTGATCACCCATTAAAAAATACCATGACATAAAACTGATGGGCGTCGGGCTCTGCTCCTGCTGCAATCCAGGAGTGACTTCCATCGCCAACATTTCTGGCATCGTTGCCGAGGACGAAGTTGAAGATTTTCCCTAGGCAGAACGACATTGAGCCTCTGATTCTGAAGGTGCATCAGACATCGGAGCCCTTCGAGATTGCTACTGTGCACCTGGCGACTCCACTGTGGCAACTCCATTGTTTCCACATCACTGTTTCAGCTGTGGCTACTGTTAGCACACATGAAAGCTGACCCTAAGGAGCTTTCTCGAGAAGGTTTCAGTAGCTGCTTTCTCATCCTGAGAAGCTTCTTGGGGTAACGACAACGTTAATATCTGGCCTTTGATGGTGAACAAGGACTAGGCATATTTGAAGCTGCGCATATTTCACCTGGCGACTCCATGATTCGAGGATTGATTGGCGACTCCACTGGTTCAATATCGAGAAAATTATGGCTCAAAGGTTT